>JAVQJG010190786.1:0-16340 GCA_036024015.1 Craterocephalus amniculus | reverse complement strand
CCCCCCCCCCCCCCCAAAAAAAAAAAAATAAAGCTAGAAAGGACTTGACTGGCAGACATTTTGATATATTTCTATAACCTCCTGTTTGATTCCAACGCACAGATATGACATTGCTGATGTGTGTGTGAAGCTGTGGATTTGGTTGAAAGTGTGTAACTATTTATGGAGCCCAGAGAAGAACTTGATTTGCCTGCTCCCCAAAAACCAGGTCCTTCAACATTTTTGTGTGTTTGGTTATTTCATTAACGGTTAATTTATTGTATTACATCATACCAGACTCATTCTGACTGCCGTTTTTAATATTGACAGGGTAGCAAATAAAAAAAAAATCTGCAGAGAAGCAGCATTAAATGAATCAACTAATATAACGTGCATATCCTCCATTAAATTTCAAAGTTTGGCATGCAACCATGATTTAAATAGTATATATACTTTTTTGTGTTGTGTGCTTATCATTTTTATTACAGTTATTCAATTGTTAGGCATTTTCTGTTTTTAAAATTATTTTAACCTTTTTCTTTTTTTTAATTTTTAAATTTTATTTTTAAAAACCAAGATATTGTGACATCTCAAGTACACTTGGTGATGTGGTGGGCTCCAAGTTACTGCTTAGTCCGCCTTGGGCTGGACTCTGCTTAGAGTGGTTGCATAGTGAAATGACCTGGAAGTTTCTAAGAGGCAACTGCAATAGGAGTTTCTAAAATATGAAGAAAAAGGAGCTTCACATGTTCCTATATTACATCCTGTGACATAGGAAGAACTGAACATCCCTCATGAAAAGAAAGGAGATAATTCTGTCTGACAATTCCTTCCAGTCACAGCATGTTAAAGATAAGACCAGCGTTTTCATGCAGTCATACTGACTGTGCATGTAAGTAAATAAGGACAGGAGGGTGTGTACTTAAATGTCAGCGAGGTCAAACTCTCGCTGCAGCATGGTTGTCTTTTTTCAAAGTCTTAAGACATTTCTTCAATCAACTTCATTTCATAACATTTTCCAACAAGGTAAAAAAAAAAAGTGAAAATAAAGCCCAATTTATATATGAGAATCTAGAAAAGAAAATATTGAAAAAATGAGTATCTTAAACCTAAAACAGGGATTTATTTTTCTTTTTTTTTGTATTTGGTCAGAAAAGATTTTAAATGTTAAAGATGACTCAAAATTAAAATAAGTAACTATTCTCAACATGATGACATTACACAGGTAGTCAATATTGAAATGTAGGTGTCACTCTTCTAGTTTTGTGCAGTTAAATAAACTGATGGGTTTAGTTTCATACAGAGCGCTAAAAGTGCAGGGAAGTTTTGAAAACTCAATTGAGTGTTTAAAGATCCATTTAACATCTTTTGTTTGATAGCAAGGTTTGCTGTCTCTGAATTGTCATATCATACCAACCGCACCCTCTGAGACGCTCCCTGAAAGTTAACACAAACAAAAGATATTATTTGCTCTGCCTCTTGATTAAAGTTTGTTGTTGATGTTGCAAAAATTACTCCTAGGTGATACATTTGTGGATTTGGTACTGTAAGTACCATACTTTTCCATGTAACTCCAACTTTGGGTGTTGTTTTGTGAGTCATTGTCTGCAATGATGGAGAAGAAAAAAGAAACCATACTGAAATATTAGTGGCAGTGTCTGCTGTGCTGTTCATCTGAAGCTTTCTGAGTTTATTTTAAGGCGGCTGCAGAAAGTGGCAAATATTGCTCAGATGTACAAACAGAACCATGACTGTTAACACAGGCTTTGGCTAGAATGGTTGAGACGTGACTGCTCTGATCACTAATGTGCCTGGTAGATTCCTACTGCCACCAATCAAAATTTCCACAAGCTAATTTCTTTGTGGGAAAGGACTATAAGAGCAACTAAATGCATATAATCAGTTACTGTATGTTTCTTTAAATTGTTTTCTTTTGAAAATTCAGAACAACATCTTTATCTCAATGGTCTCTTTTCCATCAGGGAACAAAGTAAATGTAGCTTTGGACACATTTGAAAACGTCCATTATAAAAAGTAAAGCATTTATTTAGGTTAAACCATGAGCATGAAAAAACACATTATTTAATCCAGTTTTACTTTGTTTAACATTTCAGTTACATGGTAACTAGATGTAAATATGTATATTTTTTGGACCCGTCAAACTTGACAAAACAATTATTTATATACTATTTTAAAACATTTCAGTAAAATGAATTCTTTTATTCTGCACCCATCTAGATGTTTTTGCACTTCATAAGAAGGTATTTGGAGCTGCAACAGTGGTTCATCACTGAGAAAATGGTAAAGTTCTGTAGTGCGTCACATACAAAATTTTGAAATTGTTACTGGTAGTACAGTGATCGCTGCACCTGAGGCCACTGGATCCAGTCACAGATGAAAACAAGTTTCTGTCTCCATCAATAATTGTTACGCAATGTACCTTTAATTTTAAATTTTTACGCATGCAAGTTTGTCTTATTCGGACTTTACATTTATTGTTTATTTGTAAATGTCATGATTCCTCATTTCAGCTTGCATTCTAACCAATTATTCACAATAGCTACTACATGAGATGCACATCTCCACTAAGCAGTTGCCACTGGACTTTCAATTTGTTGCCTATGTTGACTGCGTGAACTAAGCAATTGTTGTCATATTATATACAGAGTTTAGACTATCTGAGTAACATCTGACCGCTGTGCATTCATAGCCATTACCATAGCATTTTGCATAAAAAAACAATTGTGAAAGCAGTTGCTGTGCTATAGCAGAAAGTTTGTTGGGATGCATACAAACATGCAATTTTAACTTTAGTTTTTTGTAAAAAAAAAAAATTGCATTTGCCATGTTCCCATTATGGTTGGCCTCCTCCCTGTCTCCGTAACAGAGACCTGTTGCTTTCAAATTGATATGTTCAAATATATATGATGCATTTTAACCATAACCAGATTTTAACCAACCCTGCAGCTCAACTCAAAGTGCTTAAGCATTTGAAAGCATTACAGCTGTATGCAAAAGTAATTTAAAATTGAACACAAGAAAATTGAGAAAGCACATTTGATTGAAAACAGCATTAAAAACATGATGAAGTTTAAAGTCAACCTTAAAGAAATGGTGCAGATTTGGACTTTTAAATTAAAACTGTTGAAATGCAGCAGAGAACAGATGGGTCGTCAACGTGGATTTGAATAAACTGACTCTGACTCTAGGAACTGATAAAAGGCCAGATCCAGATCACCTGAAAGGTCTGGTAGGTTCATGCGGGGTCAAGAAGTCACTGATGTATTTTGGTCCTAAGCCATTCAGAGTTTTATAGACCAACAACATAACTTTAAAGTCTTTCCTCTGACAGACAGGCAGCCAGTGTAAGGACCTCTAATCTGGACTGATGTGGTCTACTTTCTTGGTCATAGTGAGGAATCAAGCAGCAGTTTAAACAGCAGTTTTCTATTTGATTTTTTCAGCTGACCTGTAAAAACGCTGTTACAATAACCAAGACGACTTAAGATGAAAGCATGGACTAGTTTTTCCGGGTCAGGCTTTGACTTCAGGTCTTTTAACCCTCATATGTTCTTAAGGTGAAAGAAGGACTTTGGGATATCCTTAATGTGTTTTTCAAAATGTAGGTCTGAGTCGATCACTAGATTTCTTGTCTGGTTGGTGTTTTTTTGTCAGAATAAAGCTCAGCGGGGACCTGTAATCCTTTCTCTCCAAAGACAATCACCTCAGTTTAGTTTTCATATACAGTAACTGAAGAAAGTTCAGGCTCATCCAGTCATTAATTTCCTCAGTACATTTACCAAGAGCTTGTACTGGCCCTACAGTAGGTCTCTGTGCCATTGTTATATAAATCTGTGTCGTCTGCTCCACTATGGTAACTAACTTTGTTGTTCTTTATGACCTGTGCCAGTGGGAGCAAGAAGAGGCTCCAGGATGGAGCCTTGGGGAACTCCACATGTATTTATTCTCTGCTCAGTTGAAGTTTCCTGTTGACACAATAAACTTCCTTCCACTTTAATACATTGCGAGAGAGGCCCACCCAGTTCTCTTTTCGTCTGAGTAACATATGGTGGTCAACTGTATCAAACGCAGCTCTGAGGGCCAGTTAAACTAAGGACATTTTTCCACCTTATGTATTCAAACAAATGCTTTTCATGACTTACTGATGACAACAGGTTGGCTGAAACTGTCTGAAATGGCTTTTAGATGACATTGTTGTGAATTGGTGCTTTACAAATACATCTGAATTGAACAAGTCATTTACTGTAGGTGGTGAAAAACTGATATTTCAATGAGCTTATTTAAAAATGGATGATCTGTGATCGACCTTTAGTTGTTGATCAGTGTCTTGTCTGGATTCTCCCTGTTTAGCTTGATTACAGCTGATTTCAGTGGCTCTGGGAAGACACCCGAAATTAAAGACACGTTCACAATTTGCAATGTGGCTCAATGGTCTGTCAGACCTTTTTGAAAAAGACTGTGGGCGGGATGTCCAAACAGCAAAAGGAGGAGTTCAGCTGATGTAAGATCGCCTCCAGATCTGTTAATGGGACAAACTGTGTCATGGTGTCCAACCTGATTTTCATTGGACACAGTATATTTCCTGAACCTGCAGTTGATAAGTCAACAGCATTTCTGATAGTTTGAATTTTATCTGTGGAGAATATGGCAAACTCACTGCAGGTCTTGGTTGGATAAAATTCAGGTGCCACTGAGACATGAGGGTTTGTTAGCCTGTCGACAGTGGACCATAAGTTTTTAGAAAAAAAAAAACAAAGAAATAGGACTTCCATGCATTCCTCAGTTGTTAATTGTTGTAAATTTACCACTGAGGAAGTTTTTCTTTCTACATGTCATAATGAACCTTTAGATTTGTTTTTCTCCATCTATGCTCAGAGTACACTTTTTTTTCTTTCTTTTTTCTCCAGATAGTGTGCATCTAGTTCGAAAACGTGAAAATAGTAAAGCATACAGCAATTACAACATGAAAAGAGCCGTGTAGATTTGCAATTTACAGCAGGATACGGTGCCAGATTTCCTGCAAGCCACATCGCTTCTCGGTTATTTTGTTGTGTGAAGTAATAAGCCAGCTGGAAAAAGCCTAAGGCAAACAAGCTGAAATGGGGAATATTGCTGCATGTTTTTGCTGTCACACATACTCGCTGTTGGTAATTAGTGAAAATTAACTAACAAATTTAGGATTTCTGTCAGGATAATCTGATAGAAACCAATAATCTTTTCAGTTCTGAATAGGAACCAGCTGCCCAGTGAGACTGCATATTGACCTCATGTTTGCATTGCTTTTATAGCTTGCTTCTTTCCTTCTCCTCCATCTATAGAAGCGTCATGCTCCTCTAACCTTCACTTTACCACTCGTAGCGGTTTGGAGTAATGGGGCGTGGCAGCACGGTTACTGCACAAGGCCTCTGAAATAATCCTGTGGTCAAGTAGTGATGGCCAGGATGGCGTGGTCCCACCCACTGAGCCAAAACCTGAATTCAATTGGTTGTCATCCAGCTTGTCTACGCAGGGCGTTGCCATGGTTTCCAGGCCGTAAAGAAGTCTTTAATCGAGCCGTTGTCATCGTGTGACAGTGGCTAGTGTTTGGACCCAGTGTGAATATGGACTGTGTGGCTCAGAATAGAAAACTATCATTTCATGGTTCTGTAAGCGGCACATCAGGATGAGATGCGCCCGGCAGGTTCCGTCCCTGTGCCCTGTAATGCTGCTGAGAAGCCCACCCCTGTCCTTTCTCATTAGCATATGGCATGCTATGTACATGCCGTTGGATTAGAAGGACAGTGTGTCGTGCTCAGTGATGTGAGGAGTGCCGCTGGCTGAAGTGTCCAGCTGACTGTGCTCGACCTCAGGTTTCTTCCACGTGGTCCAACACACTCAGGATGGTCAAACAGAAAGCAGGATCGTGGCCTGTTGACATTTGCTCCAGGAGATATGCTGAGTGGTATCAGCACTATTTGTGAGTTTTTCTGTTTGGGAGCCAGACACTTGTGCTCTCCCTTCTTTTTTTCTTGTATCATCTGCATTTTGGGAGTAAATAGAGATTTATACTTCAGTCTGAGATTATTCAGAATTCAAAACAACCCAACAGGTCAGTCACACTGCTGTATTGTTAGAGGTAGTTCATTTGTCTTGGCCCGCAGCCGATGCGTAACCAAATAAAATGGCCCTTTGCCACAGTCCCTCAAGTCAATGGTTCCTGCCGCTGCAGGAGGGGAAACCACGGCCTCAGTGAGCTGTTTAGTCTCCTTCGCCATGAGCTTACACTGGGTCTCCCTGTTAAATATGGGACACATACGTAGGCTGGCCTGTGATGTCAACTGTTATTGCTGGAGGCCTCCTATAGGAAAAATCTTATTTGCCTTTGTAAAGTACTGTAGTGAAAAGGAGCTTTTGTCATAAAGAGCCTATTGTGACTGCTGCAGTGCTGAGTGAGAGCAAGCATGTGTGTTTAAGTGTCACTACTTGGGCTCTTACATTGTAGATCTCATGTGTGTTTTCCTCACATTTTGTGCAGCTTTGAATGGACAATAGTTTTCCGTACCTGTTTGTTCATGGTGTGCACAAAGGGAGTTGAGAGGTGGCTTTTTGTGGTGAATTTACACATGACAGATGCTATTGTTGTTGCCATGAATGATTGCATATTTCTCTGTGACTTGGCATGTTCCTTGTTGTCAGAGGACAAGGTAAGATGATAATGGTGATGGGACAGGGAGTCACGGTTGGCTTCAGCAATGATAGTGGGAAAAAATGTCTAAGCAGTGTGATGCAATCCAAACTGCTCGATTTGAAAACAGTTATTTAACATTGGCAGAAAAATTATAAACATGTTGAAATATGCCTTGGTTCACATGTAATTAAGATTTTGCTACTCAAAACTCTTGATTGGGGAATTCCAGAGGCAGCGCAGGATTTCAAAGGACTGAAAAATGCAGCTTAGTGAAGATGTGATCAATAACTGCTTCAGTCTGTACTCAAAGTCTTTTTCAGCTGTTTAAAACCAAGACAGAGTAAAATAAAAGGAAAACATTTGGCCTTCAGTAAATGTTTATATAATTCTGAAGGTATTGAATTAAACTGTGCATTCATCCTGCAGAGGCAAAGTGATACTGCGATCCAGCCGTTGACATAAACCGTATCTTTGATTTCTTACGAGCAAGTCGCACACATACAGGGGAGGAGAAGATTAAAATAAGACAATTAATATTTATTGTCACCACAGTTGTCCTTCTTTTCTCCCCCAGTTGTTTTTTCTCCCAACGACCACCTCCTCCATCTCAACAAGTCTCCTCTCACATTCAGCCTTGTGGTGTTTTACAGAGCGGCAGATTTGTGCGCTGTCCTCTAAATCATTTCCCTCTCTCGGAGATTGCTCCCCTGCTGGAATATTGGCCTGACAGCCGTTTTTTTCCCTCCCTCTTCATCCCCAGCGGACTCATTTACATTTATGCACGCAGCAATTAATTACAGGCTGGAGCTGGCCTTGTAAATTAGAGAGAACCGAGGTCGCCCTCATTAATTGCCCCTGACAGTTAAAGCCTTGTTTGGGTCGTGACGGGGTTGACTCTCGGCTGGGACAGTGGAAGCTGAACTAAAGTTGGCCGGCCTTCGTACATCTGATTTGACCTTATTTCAAATGAAAAAAATAGAAGTTCTCTCTGTGAGACAATGTTTATTTGTATTAGTAGTCTTCTTTTTTCTTTTGGAATCAGCATTATTTTTGCAACCTTTATGCTCTTGGCAGCTTTAGGTCATCATTTCATCAGTCTTTGTGTTTTGTCTTGAGCGTAATGCCTTCTGTGTGTTCCTGGGGGTCTTTCATCCAAATACTCACAGAGCGTTTTTTTTCTATAGATCCAGGAGTCAGACAGGCAACTTCTCACGGTACTGGCCTTTTCATGCGAAGACGCTCCAACTTTTTTCCAGCTCCTTCCTTCACAAGGCCTTCCTTTCTTCTCTGTCACGCAGCGATGTGTTTGTGCATACCTCACCAGCTCGACAAAAGAAGGGAGAGATCCTATTCACTTTTGCCTTTGACATTCACCTCTTGTTTTTACAGTCTTTCCAAGGCGCGCTATTTGCACAGTGGAACAGGCTTTGTCTTGAAGGAGTTGGGACAATAGGGAGCACCATAATGTAATCTCTTAAGAGTAGCGAACACAGGGGTGAGGCTTAGACGTATGTGCTGGTGCTTGCCCATACAGTCCCACTCTACCTCCCTCCCTTCTTTTCTCCCGCAATATTTCATGTTCACAGCGACCTGGGAGAGAATGCACCTCGTCACTTAAGCCTCTTTAATGTTCACCTAGGTGGTTTGTGAAGGCAACACAATGGCGTTTCATTCATGCAAACATCCCCTTACCTTGTTCCACTTTTTAAAAGTGTTTTGTAGCAGGATGCCCACCCACATGCATATCTTCCAGCGTGTCTTCGTTAACTGATACAATCAGGAAACTTGATTGTTTCTGGTGTTTTAGCAGCTTAAACACAAAGCACGGGATGCGTGCAAGCCAAGATTATAACGCTGGAAGTATTGTGTCTTGTCAGCATGGTCTGACAAACTTCTGTGTTGCATGGAAGCAAACTTTGCCTGCTTCAGTGGACAAATTCTTTGTGTTTAGCAGAAGGCCCGGGACATAATCCAGTATTTCAGGAAAAGCATATTTTGATGACATGCTATTACAGTGTCACCCTTACTGGGCGTGCAAAGATATTCAGCTGGTTGACTTCAATCGGACAAATGGGAAAAAATCAACTCATGGCATAAAGCGATGTTTATCTGTGTTCTGGTTGTTAGCATTGACTTTGCCCTGAAACTGACTATATTTATTTACATAATCATGTTGTTAGTCATGGGAATAGCAGAAAAATGGAGATGCCAGAGGTTTAGAATAATCATAATGTGAAGAAAGGCGTAAGTAGTTTCATACTGTTAATTAATTTTTCATAATGCATGTTTGATTGTCCAAATAAATGGCAAACTATCTGTATTAACTATCATTGGAACATGTTTCTAAACTTAATATCAGTACTGGTTGCAGTATAGAATTACACATTTTAATCATTCTACATATCTTGATGTTTCTGTAACCTTAAAAGCATGTTTAGTATCAAATTGACCTAACAATTTGTGAAAGCGGGACCAAAAGTATGAAGAAACAGAAAATTAATCCTTAGTTGACTTTCAAAATGAAGTAATGGGGGTCAAATTCAGTCATAAATTTCATAGGTTGTCACGTGACGCTCCATCTGCCCTGTGACTTCAAAACAGGGACTTTTGTCACCTCCTAAATATGAAACAACAATCATTTTGGAATTTTTAAAAAGAAATCTTGTGCTACTGTGGTTCAGTTATTTTTGTGCTCATTGGCACAAAAAAATCCAGACAATAGCTTAAGTTTTTGCCTTTTTAATGTTTGTTTGTGAGACTGCGTTGGATTTGCACAATCATCACACCAGACCAAAGATCAGTTTTCTGCCCGAGAGAAGCAGGATTTATTGAATCAGAACAGAAAAGAACAGTTATGGCTTAAGACAAGCAGTTTTCCTGGGATAATATCGCATCTTAACAAATTTTGCAAAGGGGTGAACTAATATCCAGAAACTGGGATAGAGGCCCAGTCCTAACAAAAAACATCAGGAGTCTGTCAATAAGCCACAAATTCACGGTGTGAAATGCAGCAAATTAATGACTCAGTGGTAAAAGAAAGACAAGTTGCTCAGTCAAAGTCTCCTAGAAGAAAAACAGAGAAATATAAACATACATGGTACAACATGAACAGTGGTCCCTTCTAGAGTCAGCATGTGCCATAAGCTCATCATTTATGGGTCAAGCAAACCTCATTTTAGTTTAATTGCCCATATGATTAGTTGGAAGACTACTTTGTTTCCTATGGTGCAAACATGGAAGTGGCAGCACAGAACCCCATGTGGTGCAGCGTTTATTGAGGGAGCCCCTCTCTAATAGAGTTCCATTGTTCTTACCCCTGTGTGTCTGCGTCTGCACAAGTGGCATTGACAGCTGCAACAAGATGACATTTGGGACTGTGCATATATTTTGTTGCATGAATGCGCACATTCATTGTGCAGGTGGAAGCCTTGCTGTGAACATAATACAGCTTATCTTTGAGTCACGCATGATATTGCCCACCTTTCTCTTTACTGTCTTGTGTCAGTGTGATGTCACAGCCATGCGTATCTTGAGGCAAGTCTTTTGCTTTTAGTCCACACCGCTGTAAGTTTCCGTTCCAAACAGGTGCAGCAGGCTGAGCTGCAGCGTGACATGCTCCATTTTACAGCTGTTGGACAGCAGGCCAAGAAGGTAGCTATTTTCTACAGTTGTCAGCGGGAGCGTTGAATGACTCTATTGCCTGGTTTCCCTCAAGTCGTTTAACCCTACTCTGACATTTCACTGTCTGTAAATCTACAATGCGTGGATGATTCCGACCTCAGAGGGCTGATGTGCGCATGGAGAGCATGCACGCCTACAAAATGTATCCTCACACACAATGCTTTGGCTGAATTTGTGCATGTGAGTGAGCAAGTGTCAGACAGCTGTCTCTGTGATTACTCAGCATCCTCCAGGTGACGGACCTGCCATCTGCAGATGAGCGGCTGGGTGCGGGGAGTGGAGGAATGGGGGGGAGGAAGAGAGGGGTGGTTAAAAGGAAAGAGGAAACAGAATAACTGGTTCTGCAGACATCTGGAACGTGTTCAGGCGGGTCAGCGAGATCTGCGGATGGCTCGCAGGAGTCAGCCTCTGAGTATTCTGATTGCAAAACGTCTCTTTTAGTCCGCTGCTTTTCAAATTTTATCGGGCAAAGGGAGCGGGAGCTGCATCTCATAGATATGTTTGCAGAAATTTTCCACTGAAGTGTGTTTTTTGCAAATTATTTATTGTTATTTTCAAAACTTCTTTGTATACAAGCCTTTGAGTTACTCTGGTCAGAATTGCCCTTAATTGTGCCCTGAGAGGAAAAATGCATCTAAGAGAAATCATTTGCTGGATTAGAGACATGAATAAAAGATCATACATGCTCTGTGTTTGCTTTTTTCTTCATTGTTCTCAATTAGCCTCAAATTGTGGAATCAAAGGGGTGTTTGTATTGCCGTTTTTGCACCACTTAGATGCTGTGTCAAGGCGCCGTCATGGCGGATAGAGCTGCTGTGGGGGGTTTTGTAGGTTGTTTGTGGTAGCATGGGCTCTCTCTCTTGAAGTCGCTATTCTCTTTATTTTGGAATTAGCAACCTCCCATTCTCAATGAAGACCATCTCCAATCCTTTTTCAATTTTGGACCCTCTCCTTATCGTAGCGTTGCAATCATGATCATGATGCCTTCAAAGGACTCTGTTGGCAGTCTGACCTCTTTGATGTTATTTGTTTTCTCTGACCCCCCCCCAGAATGGCAAATGGTCGTATATAGTGTGTGCATCTGTGCGTGCGAGGCTATATTGAGGCTGACCCCAGGTTAGTTCTCTAACTAGAGCGAAGTGTTCAAACCAGAGTGGCTCAAAAATGGAGAGCTGTCCATCGGATGAGAGAGATTTTTTTTTTAACCTGCTTTCGTTGGAATCAATTTTTGAAAGAAAATATCTTGCATCGCTAACCATGTTAAGACCGATTGCGGCCAATTTTTTTGACTTCAAAGCTGTGCACAAGAATCAGGTTGTTTGTTGTTTGGTAGGCTTTGCGTGGTATGCCGGTATGTGACGTTGTTTGCGCAATGAAAGTGCTGTCAGAGAAATACACTGATCCTCTGTTTGCTCTGCTGTGGGCTTCACACAGGACCTCTGTTCTGTGTCAAACATTGGCTGCAGAGGGCACTCAGGTGGGCTGAGGTTTTAGTTAACTCCACAAACAGTTTCCATTTTAAATTTTTTTAAAGATATTGTCAAAGTTCAATTCATCAGCTGTTTGCATTCATCAAAAACGCATCTTTCTCAACATAATGATGACAAGGAAAAACAAAAAAAAACAAACAAATCTTTTCACAATATCTGAAAAGATGAAGGACACTCGAGTCAGATGTTGCTTTTAAATTAATTTCAATGTGTGTTTCACTGTTCTTAACAAAGCCGTTTCTTCTCTTTTCCTCTTTCAGGTGACGCTGATGAATTTTAAAGTTGTTCAGAAGTGAGAAGAGGGTGTTGGAGCTGAAGTCTCTTATTTCTGTAAGTTTCCCCCCTTATCGTCTGATACTGATGACAAGTGCTTCGTGTTACTGTAACCCTGCCAGCTTCTTTGTACTTCTGTGCCACCATTTGGCACTTTAGATAATTGCTCCCGTGAAAAGGCGGATAACAGGAACGCGGCATTGTTTCTGCAGAGAAGAACAGCTACTCGTGCTGCTGTTTGATCACAGTTTGTACCAATGGCTGTGTTAGAAAGTGTGGGTGTGAGTGTTGGTTCATTTCAATAAAACTGTATTTGACGCTCTGCATGTCCATTACCTCTCACCCCCGCTGCATACAGAAACACTTTTGATATGTCTCACACTAAATGCAGACCTCTAGTCCGGGTGGTGTTCTGCGCTGTGCACCCTCAATAGCTGCTTTTACTTTAGTAAAGAAAGGGGTCTTTTAAAGGCTCTTGCAGGCATCACTCCAGGAGCTTTTCAGCACTGGGGCCTACAGTATGCCTTTTAATGGACTTTCTCTCTGTGAGCAATAACGATTATATCTGGAGTCAAACAGTACTGTAGGTGACACTAGCCTAAATTAAACTGGCGAGATTGAATTAGCCAATCTCTATAGTTTTAACAGAGACTTGGGGCGACACTGGAAATGTACAGATGGGAGAAGTTAGAGAATAGAGTGATCTGACCATCTGGCTAATCCCCCTGTTTAAGAATACTTATAAAGGCACTCTCTGGTCGCCCCTTGAGCCGTGTCACTGTTCGGTCAACAAGTGTCCCGTGTGATTCCTGCGGGCACCTCGCCTTCACAGAGTCGACAGAGAATTTCAGTATTTTTCTTGTCAATATAAAGCTGTGACCTGATTTTTGGTGAGGAAGCTCACTTTTAAAGGTGTGACTTCTGGCTCGTGGAAAAATGGTCTTGTATCACAATCTGGGGCCACGGGCCACCTTCTGTATGCAGACCATGTTTCAGCCTCCTTTCTTTGGACGGTGCTGCTAAGCTCGGCCTGCCTCTGGTACCAGGAACTTTCCCCATCTTTGTTTTCCACGTCTAACCAGCAGCTGGGGGTGGAATCTTCACACAGCATCCCTGCATGTGTGTAGCAGCCTTTGCATAGTGAAAGCCTGCAAGTTGAAAGGTGTTTTACATCTTTTCAGCTTAACAACTGTGTGCTGCAGAGCTCACCTTGAATTAGCAAAGGATAGAGAATGTGTGTAAATCTGACTCTTGGTTTAAATCAGAATGTTTACAGGGGTTTAGGATTGCTGCAGAGTTTGTGCAAGTTGTGGGCTGTAGAATTTTCTCGGTCCCTTTTACAGTTAGACCAATCAAACCTCATCTGAGCTCATAATGAAGATCATACTGATATGATTTTCATAATAATGTTTTCTTTAAGATTATGTTTTCTTTATGTTCTCAGACCTTTTTTTTATGAATTATTGAGTACATTTAGCTTTTTATCCTGCAAAAGAAAGTACCAGCAACAGGCTACTTATAATGAGCTCTACGTCTCGATCTCAACTTCTTATTGAACATTTCAAAGTAGTTGTGAAATAAATTTAGGTCCAGTGTAATGACTGTGTGATCAAAGATTCTTTTAGGATACGTTTATAGGTAACAATTTGTTGATAAATTGTGCTTCATTCAGAGCAGGAATTATATCAAGATTGGGAAAAACCCGCACCACTTGCTGGCATTTAATTCCATCACACTCCCTTAATTTCATCAGTTCTTCTGGAAACTTGAAATCGTATTATTGTGTCTTTTAACTTGCAATTACTTTTCAAATGTATTTACACAGGGGTAAGATGACAAGTGGATCCTTCTAACAAAATTACTGTCTTGCTGTCGTGACAGAAACAGTTTATGGCGTCTTTGTTTCACTGGACTTTGGAAGGGAAAGGGTGCCGTATGTTGGATGCTTTGCAAACTCAAGGCCTCCTTTACTTCCTGTACATTCACCAAACAGAAAACTGGCTTACTGTGTGTGTATTTGTTCCTCCGATGTAGGCGTTTGAATCTGAGATTTAACCTCCAAGTTCAAAGCCTCTGTGATGAGAAACCTAGAAAGACTTTTGGAGAATTTTTCAGCCACTATATGCAAAATCCCAGCAGTATTTGTGGGTCTCTGTTGTTACACACGGCTGCTGTAATGGCAGTCATTTGCAAAGAGTTAGAAAAATGAACAGACAGTAAGCAGCGGTTGGGATGATTTGTGGTAAACTAATGATCTAATGAGCTAATGAACCCACTGAGGTTACCTATTTGGCTTCCCCAAAACAATTTCCTTCTCTGCTCTTTTTCTTTTTTTTCCATCATTGTATGTGAACTTCCCTGTGATCCAGTTAATCTGCAGCATCTAACAGAATTTAGTGTTGTTTCTCGGTACTTAACCATCTGTTTACAGTAATTTATCAGGTCCTCAGCTCGGTAATTGGTCAGAATTTTCCATGCATATCAAACATCTTCTAAATTCAACAGAATATTCAATAGAATACACTGAAAGACTTAATACTGAATAAAAAAAAGGCGACATTGGTCATCTATGGCAATATGATAGATTATATGTTCTGTTGTGTGTTTTGCATTTACTGTAGTTGTTTGTCATGCTGTGTCTGAACCAGGTTATTTGTTTTTGTGCTTGCATTCATGTTTGTGTTTTGCACACTCATGCCTCATCAACATCCCATCTGAGGCCCATCTGGTTTGCTTAAGAGGCTCGTGGAGCTGCAGCGGCCGGGGCTTTAAGTCTGGGCCAAGCCAGCAGCAGTTCCTCCCCACTTACACATAAGTCCGTGGCACAAGGCCCTCTGCCAGTAACTGTATAGACCGACCCTTGTGGCTACTTCCCAAACCACCCAAGCTCATACCCCACTTTCTCTCTTCTATTGCCCTTGAAATGGGGCCTGCTCTAAATATTATCTCCCCCTGTGCTTTATCCCTCCGTTTATCCCCAAGTCGGCAGCGAGAAGAAAGAAGCCGTGGGGCTGAGTCACTTTTTCCCTTCTCTTCTCTTCTTTTCTCCCTGCTCCAAAACCACAGGCAGCGGCAGCGGCTTCCTGGAGATGAGCACTTTTGTCTGTTCTGTGACCGCTGCGGCTTTAGGCAGATCCTCCTCTGATGAGGTAATGCACACAGCTAGATGAGCAGGCGGAGTGAGGAGGGGAAGAGGTGTAGGAGGAGAGGAGCCTAAGCTTGGATCAATATTCAGACCTTGGATTTCTGGGAGACAAAGCCACACATGCTTTCTTTCAGTGACACCAGCAACATCATGCGTGAGCACACTTCCTACGGCCGATGAGATCTGGTGGCTTGTCTGCCGAGGGAACTCTTGGAGAGTTTAAGCAACAAGTAGCCTTTCAGATGAGAACTTGGTAGAAAAGGGGAATGCACAGGAAAAACAGCCTTCAGGGAGGGGAATCTTTTTTGAAAGTAAAATCTTGAAGCTCAGTGTGATGGTTTATCTCCTTAGGTAAATAACAGGATCCCAGAGAACATTGTAAATCTGCTTATAATCAAAAGCAGACAGTTTTGCACATGTCAAATATGGGCAAACATTATTTTTCTGCCGTAATTCCTTCCAGTTTCTCTCAGTGTGTTGCAGAGCTCACACATGCTTATTTACTTCGGTGATAGTGGGAGGTGAGATGAAATATTGCTGTTAAACATCTTTATATGATGGGAGGGAAATGTTATGTCACAACTCATATAATATAATTCATATAATTCTTTAGATTTGAAAACTATTGACGACAGTGGCTGGAGATTTCAATGTTGTGGACAAAGGCACACACACATACACACACATACACACCCTGTTACATGTGAAAGAGTTGGCAGTGTTTATGGGTGGCAGTACACGAATAGGGGGAAAAACTGAAATGTGTTACAGTTTGTTTGGATTTGTGCAGTGACACTATACACTAGCAATCAGTCATTCCTTAATTACTGGGCAAAATAAAGAACATCTGACGCTAATGAATAAAATAAATTAAAATTAAAGCGGCTCTATGC
Organism: Craterocephalus amniculus; assembly: GCA_036024015.1. Classification (NCBI taxonomy): domain Eukaryota; kingdom Metazoa; phylum Chordata; class Actinopteri; order Atheriniformes; family Atherinidae; genus Craterocephalus; species Craterocephalus amniculus. The sequence continues at coordinate 191 of JAVQJG010190786.1, read as the reverse complement.
AGCATTATCATCGTCATACAGCAGCTTGGAAGTAAGTATTTTGCTTGACTGACCTGTTCTGATGAAAAAGTGGACATTTCCTCCTCCATCGGGTCTCCTCCTACCAGAAACGGCGCTTGCAGTTTAGCCCATTGACGCTCGCGTTTGTTTTGGTTTGGAGGTCTCGCGATACACGAGACTAGCATTATAAG
>JAVQJG010190759.1:0-11924 GCA_036024015.1 Craterocephalus amniculus | reverse complement strand
ATAATGTACACGTATACTCCGCACTGAGGTCCATCTCATGAAGCAAACAGACAGGCTACCATTGGCACCCAGCACCCAGATTCCATAATCTGATCCAGGTGTGTCCTTTCCTCAACCATTCATTTGTTTATTCATTCATTCATTATCAGTTTCTTCATCTCTCTTTGTCCTTTAGGAGCCCTCAATGTCCCAAAGGATAGGACAGAGTGGTGGCAGTTTTTGTGGAAGAAGTTTTTTTTTGCCTCCCTCTCTTATGCTTTCGCTTTCTTCCTGCAATCCCTCTTCCCTCATTTTATTCCCTCAGGTCCTATGTCATCTTTGGTAGAGTGTCTGACACTTTGGTGTGTCTGGGGAATAGGATGGAGGCGCTGTCAGGAATAGTGGTTCAAGAGAGGGGAGGTACATGAACGGTGTAGTTATAGATGGAAAAGGTTGATGAAGCAGAGGTTAAGGTGACCAACTAACACTGACATGAATGAGGCGATCCGAACAGTGTGACTAAGGAGAAAAATGTTAAGTCTCACTGATCCTTACGTAAGTTAACCTTAAATACGATATGAGCGTCAGATGGTAATATTGTGTGTAAATATTTAAATATTTAAAGAAAGTAGAGGAGAAGAAATTAGAAGAAGACACTATGTTTATCTAAGCTACAAGGATGAAATTGATGCGAGACAGAAAGACATTGAGTGAAGAGGATAGACAAGAGAGGAGACAGGTCTGCAGAGGAAAGGACGGGCAGCGGGGTAGAGAGAGAAGTAAAAGACCCCAAGTCAGGGCAGCGTCTGTCAGCACAGGCGTGATGTGGTGGGCAGTCCTCATCATCTGTAGAGGAGTGAAAAGAAGCAGGAGAGGCCAAAGGTCAGCCAGCTGGCCAGTGGGCGTGAGCATGATCCTTCAGTCAGAACTATGGAAACAAACAGAATAGCACCACATTAGTTTATACAACAAAGTAACACCAACAGATGTCTTTAGGCCAGATTCCACTATCCATTTACTGCTGTGATTTATTATTTATTTTTATTATAAGTGCTCTTATAGTACAGGTTCAGGAGTTACTGTACAATCACTTCACATCACATGGCTCACATCTAACATTTTGTATGTACTACAGCAACACCAGGTTTAACTGTTGTTAGAGTGATGAATAAGTGGCTAAGAAAAAGAGATAAATTACATTGGATTGTAAACATTTAAAAAAACAAAAACAATGGGAACATTATTTCATCAATGTAAATATTAGACAAATTCACATATATTTAACGGATATTGTCTTGTAGCCTGTCCATGAGATGAGAGGGCTCCCTTGGCACTCCCAGAAAAATGGCTTTGGTAATGATGGGAAGAAATGTATGCTGGCAGCTTACAGTGTTTAAGGCTAATTCATTTATTCTATTCCAATAAAGTTTTGCTCTAATTCATCAACCCTATCTCTTCAGAATCTGCTGTCTGTTCTGTTTGTTCTGTGTGTTGCCTTGAAAGGGCAAAATTCTTGTGCTCATACAACTATGGCCCTTTAAAAAAGACTAAGTGTCTTGGAGCAATCGATTAACAAGGATTGTCTGTGTTTCTTGCACAGAAATAGAATTAGTTTACAGTTCAGCCTGATAAATCCCTGCACATGTTCTGTGTAGTGTAGTCAGAGGATTCTCAGAACACTCCTCTATTTCTTTTCCTTTTTTTTCCCATTGCATTGCTTGATTTTTGCGCAGCAAAAAAAAAAGAAAAAATTCCATAAACTTCCAAAGCAGATGTTAGAACCCTCATGGACTTCCATATGACTCCCACTGTGGTAGTCAGAATCATCATGAAAAGATTTGAATCAATCCAAGCAATAGGGTCGTGGTGAAGATTGGGCTGGACTTTATTCTCCTGAACATGTTTTTCCAATTCTGGTATCTGTCCAATATATTCTAGGGGAGAACAGACTGAGTTGAAAAGGAGGTATAAAAGGATGGACAAAGCTATGTATAAGGGGGCGGATGAGCAAACAAGAGGAACAGAGAGATTCACCATTAAGATCCCACACAGCGCCATATCACCTTTATGATTCTATTAAAAAAGAAGTTACAACTCATGTCATCACCAATAAGTGACGTTTATTTTCTTTTCCATAAGGGTGTGACTAATTTCTGCAGCTGGAAAATCGATACACTCATTTCTTACCTGGTTTAATTTACTTGTTTGTTCGAAATCTGTTTGCAGATTAAACCCCCCCTGTGGGCTTCTTGAAATCATCTTAAGTTTAATTTTTCTTTCTTGACAATAAAGTCTTAAACTCCACATTATAAAGAGTGTACATTCCTGCTCTCTGCTGTGGTACAAACACGGAAGGTCCTCCCTTTTGTACAGGAATTACAAATGTACCCTACTCAGACACAGTTTCATAAATAAAATAGTGGGTTTGTATTAAAAAGATCAATATGATTTTATACCAATGGTCCATCCTCCAGGCACAAAATCAATATCTGTAATAATGCTTAGATATATGCAACACAGAAAATACAAATCACACACATACACACACATATGTGTTGTATTGCACTAGTCAACAAATTGAAGTGAGGCACAGTGTTCTACATATCTCTGACTTTCTCTCTCTGTCTGGCCCTTAACCCAGTATACAGGACCATGCCAGCAATAATTCATTCTGGTATTATGCCATACATACATTTTCCTTTGCCATACATGTTTTCACTCCCACATTCATTTTTCTTGGATATGACTATATTTCAAACCTTTCATTGACCAGCAATGTTGTTCATGTTGTTCTTGAAAAGCAAACCCACATCCCCTAAAAAAGAATATCGACGCCTGTTTGCAGTTTAGTTCAAATCTGATGGAGGAAATGTTGCAAATGATTTGGGGTTGGTAGAAGGTCAGATTTCTTCAGAACCATTTTGTATGAAAAAAGAGAAAGGTCCCCCGACTAACACGCTGAATGGCCAAGTTTTTCCATCAACAGACTTTTTATTGTTTTTGCTTTGTTTTTTTATTTTCTTGATTGCATGAGCAAAGTGACATTGCCAGGATTCAGTTGGTGCAGGAAGCAGGTCACCACAGAGCACACGTTTTAATTCCAGTGGAAATCTTTGGGATGTGCGGGAAATAAGTTAACAGACATCTGACACTTCCATCATCAGTGGAAAATCTTGGCAAAAAATGTGGAAAGTGAAGCTCCACCAATCTGTGTGCTCCAAACTGGAATAGTGTCAGGAATGGATCCCAGGAACAACAGCAGATATTCAGGAAGACCACTGATAGCTGTTAATGGAATTAGAAACAACTCACTTAACAACTGAATTTGTATTGTACCAATTTACAGCATTAAGTAACCTGATCGATCTATCTATCTATCTATCTATCTATCTGTTGTGCTTTCAATTTTCCTGTTTTTCTGTCAAGTCATTAAATTTTCCAGTAGAGCAAACGTTTCAAGCCTTTAGAAGCTAAGGTAGAAGACTGATAGAAACATAAACGGATAGAAAAACTCTAAATGTAGAGTATATATGGTCTAAAAAATGAATGAAGAAAATAAGCTCATCTTCAGCCACCTTTTTTTTCCACAAACACACACATCTGAGCCAGGTGGAGCTCTGCGATGTGTGCAGGTGGGGATGCACTAAATAAGTCAGAGGCAATCATCCTTCATTTAGCATCACAGTCCCCTGTGGGTGCACATAGTTAACCTGATGTTGATGTCTGCATATGAGAACGTGAGAACGTGCATGCTGCTGTTTCAGTCGCAAACTGGAGTGCATGTTAGAGCCCTATTTGATGTTCCGTGTTCAGATTACTGATTGATCAGAACAAATTATCATCACCTTCAAAGCAGTGTTGCATCATTTATTGTCTTAATTTGTGATGGTAAGAGTCAAGAAGATTGTCTATGGACATGGGCTGTGAAGCTGTATGCATAGATTTCAAACCACTGGGCAGGTATTTCAGACACGTGTGGATGCACTGCATACCCATGGATCGCAGAGATGACAAAATAATTCACAAACAGAGAGTATGGATTAACACATGGCTTTTTTTTCTCAGTGGACATTACTTGCATAGGAAACCTACTCATGTCTGAGCCTTCACAGTTCAATGGCTACTTACACACAAGCCATTTCACCACTCTACTGTGACTTCTTCACTATGATAGTCAGCTAATCCTGCTTATGTTGAGAGTTCTACATCTGCAATAGAAAGTAAAGAAACAATTATCTAATATAGAAAGCAAAATTATTGAAATAGAGTAGAGCTGTACCGAGGCATATGTGATTACATCCACACTTGCAGGTGGATGCATGTGAATTTAAGTTTTTGTGAGCTTAGGCTATGAAAGGAGATTCCTTTATCTGAATAATACAACTAGTCTCACCTACTTTCCCTCTTCATACAGTTACACCCTCTTGTATTAACTTCAAATTCAACAGGTTGAAACAGCTATGTAAGACACAATCTGTCAGATCCTTTGAATCTTGTTTTTATCTAAGAGGCTACCACATACTCTTTTATATTCTCCTTATACACATACTTATGTTAAGCTCGGCTTGAAAATGTGACTGAATCCTTGTCTAATCTTTGCTTTGGCTTGCAGAATCTATACAGCTAAACTTACTAAGGACAATTGCATTGTGTCTGTTGAGACACAATGTAAAGACTCTTGAGTGGCCTGCTTGATAATTACCCATCTGCTTGCGCTGTATGTGTCTGCCTGCACAAAACCTGCAGGATACACATGCACACTTGAGAGCTTATGTGCTTTCGTCTTCCTGTTTACACCTTCATCTATTATTTACTCTATCCGCTGCTGTTGTGACATTCACATATATGTTAGATCACATCAAACACACACTCATACGCACACTCATACACAGGCATCTCACACACAGGATTTTAGAAGGTAAAAAGAGTTTGTGAATAATTCATTGGAGTATGTGTTTTTTTTTTTTGCTGTTTTGAGTCTATTCCATGGCTTTAATATTTTCTTTGTAGTATATTCTAGCGAAAGGAAAAAAGCCCTTTAAAGCCTCACAATGTATTGCTGAATAAAATCTGACTTGATGGACTACCATTCAGTGGATCTCTGTTTTGCAGAGATCCACTGAATGGAATAAAAGTTTTTGGGGGGTTTTTTGGTGTCGAAGGGGGTAGGATTTATTTGTGTCTGTAGTTGATATATCTGAAAAAATGACTTAAGAATTAAACTATTTCCTGCAAATATCTTATTAGCTAATCTGTTAAATAACATTAAATATGATAAAATGATGTAGAAATTCCATGAACTAGAACCCTACAGCTGACAGAAAGTATTGCACAGTTCAGTGCTAAACAACCACACATTTGTTATGCAGCACACCTTACTCTTAAGCCCTTTAAGAAGTCAAAAAGTTCACTTATGAAGTAAGGATGGGGTTAGATGGTACAATTATATACATTATGTAAATTTATTATTCACACACATGAAGTAATTTCCACATGTCAGCGTAAAAAGAAAATGTATACAACATAATATACAGTTCTAAAAAAAAAAAAAAAAAAAAACACAGACATTTTATGTGGCCTACAGTGCTATAAATAATGCTAAGGTTACACTTCTTCACTAATCTCTGTCCTCATGCTCTCTCTTCTGGCCAATACTCAACCTTCTCACCATCCCACGGCCATCCATGTGCTCTGTCTGGCCACAGATTCTTGTCCACATCACAGTGAGAGTTTCTTCCCATGTGCATGTGGCAACAATCATCTACACTGATCTCCTGTAGTATCTTCAAACGCAACACTGCATGGAGCAGGGTCCACTGATTTTGACACTGATGCTCCAACTGTCCAACACCAGTGGAGAAAAACTCCTCAATAGAACTGAGAAAAGGCCAGTAAGGTGGAAGGAACACTGTGATCCATCCTTGCATAGGTAGGGAACCAGGCCCTGATGAGCGGGCCATAGTGGAAATTCACAAAGTGTCATCAATTAAGTTCTCAATGTCAATTACTGTATTAAGTTAATTAAATGTTCCAAGAAATTTAATATTTATTACACGTAGTATTATGCTCCTGAGTATTTCTGACAATTGAACAGACTTCTGCATGTGATTATTCCATGAAATGATGCTGACTTGTTTTTGTGAGAAAAACCATTATACTGAGAATCAGCAATCAGTTTAGATCAACAACATCTAATCACTTGGAAATTGTGCTAAATGTGGGCTAACTATGCAAACCATGGGATACATCTACTTAATCATTTGCAAAGATGTAGAGACATTGAGACAAGTATAAAGAAATTTCTTGAAATGAATGAAAAATTCAATTATGTTGAGAACAATTGCCAAGTGGTTTGGGTGTTTGTCCAAGTTATTTTGAGAATATATTTTCAATGGATCCAAACCAATGGAGAAAAACTATAACATGGAAAAGACAAAACAAAACAAAACATACATTTATGATGTGGAGAAATTGGTAGGTTTGTGGTTTTCAAACATCTTCTTGTGTTTCTTTTTAATGCATCTATCCTTTTTCACATTAGCTGCTTTTAATAAGCACTATCAGTACTGCATCTCTCACAAGGCAGAGGTAACAGAAACTTTTAAAAGTGAAGTGTGCTGGGACATACACGTATCAAAAGAGAAGGACCTCAGAAAATAAAAAGAATATAATGAAGGTAAATGTTCAAGAGGCAAGTATGGTGTAGTGTAGATTTACAGGATGAAAATAGCCTACAGAAGAGAAATAGTAACGTTAAAAGCAAGAATAGAAGCTTAATGAAGATTTCAGCTTGCATCAATGTAGACAACCTGTGATGTCAATTTGTTTCACAAACATAACACTTTCTCTTTGGTTTCAATCACTGAAGAAGATATTTCGGTTTAATTAACTTATTTTTGAAAATAAGGACTCTACAGTAGTGCCTGTCTTTGCTATTCATAGTACAGATTAAATCAATTCATGTCAATTTACCTAATTTCTGTTCTTCAACTTCTTTGCAAATGTATAGGAAAGTCAGCGAAACACAGAACAGCCACAAATTCTACATTTTTCTGATGACACAATAATGATGTAAAACTTTTTATTTGTTTTAAAGGCATGTTTCACATAAAAGTACTATCTTACCTGTCTTACCTGCATTGGCTACAGTTTCGTCTTCCTTGCACTTTCCTATGGTGATGGATACGTCGTCAATGGCAATATCTCCCTCAAAGTTCTGGCCTCGAATTCCTTCAAAGACAATCTGTTTGGCAAAAAAACAGACAGACAGAGACAGATGTAGGGTGAGTATGTCCAACTGAAAGCACAGCAGAGCTCTACTGGAATAAGCTTGACTCGAATGGCTAATGAGCTTCTTTATTTGTTGGTTTGTTTTTTTCTGAATAAAATCTCAAATCTTTTTAGAACGAATAGCAGGTCACTGTTTTCTTTTCCCCACTTTTATATTTAATATCTAATAATATATTGTAAATATTTAGAAAATAAAGATTATATATATAAAATATATATATACACATATGTCCTCCAGACATTGATTTTACCTTCACTATTCCTTTGTGCTAGCATTTATTTATATATTTCATTCCAAAATGAAGAAATGGCCACTCAAAGTGCTCAAAGTATTGTTGTTTATCTGTGTCTGGATTTGCGGGTGTCAGTTTTGGAGTGCTATTGTTACGACAAAGTTTGAAGATTTTAAACTACTGAAACTTGCATCAAGGGTCCTCCTCTGACGAAGACTTTGAAAGAGCCACAGGTCTAACAGGCTGTTATGGTTTTTTCTAGAACCTTGAAAAATCACCGGAGCTCAAATGTTTCCCAAAAGCTTGATACATTTACTTGAAAAATATTCTTTCCCTTTTTAAATAATGACTTTTGGAAATCCTGTCTCATATTAATTATATAACAGAGATTTTGTCACTGTAAACCGTGTGTATGTATAACTGATATTTACAAGTAATAATCTTATCCCATCATCCCTTTTGGACCCGTAACACAGAAATAAAGCACAGTCTCTTTTGAAAACTTCCCTCTTTTAGCCACCAGCCATCTGGTTGTGACTGACAGCCTAATTACTGCAGTGTACCAAGGCACCAAAAGCCCATTGCACCCAGCTAATCAAAAAACAAGCATATTCTGCCTGGCATCTGAGGATGGAGAAAGTTACAAACAAGAAAACTTTTTCGCTCCAAAATGTCAACAAAAGCAACCCTTACAACTACACTGTAATAGTCTTCATAATGTTAAATCATCTTCTCTATGACAGCCCAAGTGCTTGCCATGTAAGCAGGGGTTTTGTTTGATCTTTAAACCAGTTTCACAAAAAATATGCTTGATACACAGATTCCGTGCATGCATGGGATCATAGATACAATATTTCCTATTCCAACTTTGCCCAACCATTATCCTTATAGCCAAACACTTAACCCCGAAGTTATCTATAAAGAACAGAGAAGAAACCAGGTGTTACTGTGTGAAAACATGCTATGCTGAAGGAAAAGCCATCTGCACTTTGCTTGTGTACCATGATCGTATACATCAATGGTTCAGGTTCACAAGAGAGCGAGCAGGTGCAAGCATGGAGGGGTGACAAATATGCATGACTGGCTTCACTTTACAAACTCCATCTGTTAAGGCCAACATGCTGTGGTTAAGGGGCAGGCTTGCCATCAACTTGTGTGTAAATATATCAACCCAGACCAAGCCTGGTTCAATTAACCTGTTTCTGACCCAACAAGGAGAAAAAGCTCACCTTTACCCAAATCAGCTCTAAGTGAATGAAAGGTGGAGAATGGCTGAGCAAACAGTATGCTGACCATATCTCACGTGTGTTTTAATCTGTTAGTGTCGGAGTGTCAGTGCCTAACAGCAATGTCAAGTTGAAGTATCAAACACAAATTCATTGGGCAGATACCAATAACCTGTTCATTGCCAAAGACAAGAAGCAGCATGACTGTTTGATAGTAAAGTTATTTCATTCACCTCTAAAAGGTAAAATTCTAAGTCTTTAAGGGTCCCTTTAGCCTGACTTTTTCCTTGGGGCCCCACAAACTTGCAACATATGAGTACACACAGGTACCTTAGCACCCTTAGCAGGTTCTCTTAGGGTTTGCACTCAGTGAATAATTACAATAAAAGAAAAAATTAACATGACCACTTCTTTCCTACTTGCTTTCTAATATAGTAGCAGAGTGGGATACAAATATATGAAATAACTGATTGGCTGGTGTTGAAGGGATAAAATGAAGTCTGGCAGTAGAGGGTGGGTTTAGGTGGCTGGCCCATTAGTGTATTCTTTTTTATATGTGAGACAGAGTATCTGTGAGGGAAATTTAGGCATAGTAGAGAGAAGAGGCTAATTGGCCAAGAGACCATACGTCCAATTTATTCACAGTACCAGGATGTATCTTTGCTTTGTAGCTGTGGTAAAATGCGTTGTATTTATGGGCTTTCTTCCCAAAGTCTTTCTCTGTGCAGATTTGAGCCATTAGGAGTACCAGGGAGATGGTTTCCACACTTGCATATAAACATACTCCTAATGATGTTAAACTAGAGCTTAGCATGCCCACCTCTACGTACCTGCCAGTGCATTGGTATCAAACAAGACACCAGATTGTAGTATAATTAGAGGAAATGAGAAAATAATTGAGGGAAGGAAGACCTTAATTATGGCCTTGCCACACAAAGGCACAGAACTTTAGATCCTTTAACCCACATAATAATGTGATTCCACAATGCATGAATAATTTCCTCAAATACATCAAAAAGAAAACCAAAATAACGTGCAAAGCAAAGCAATACGTATGTCCCTTGAAAAATACTAATTTTGTGAATTTATTTTTCTGGAAAGGTCCAGGAATATATGCCTGTGCCCTTTAGCTGAGTGTTCACTGCTGAAAAGGCAAACTGAAGTGTGAGTTGCCAGTACCAGCAGCACCTCACAGTTAAATATCACTGCTGGGCACCAGGCTGAACCGAAGTACATCCGAGTTTTTCAGCCTCCTAAGCAGCAGGGTTGTTGGATATACACCAACGAGACGTGAGAGTGTGCTTTGAATTAAAACCTGTAGTCAGATTTTAAAAACCCATCTGTGTATGTTAAGTAAATGTAGATTTTGTTATTTTGTTGTTTTTTTTTAAGCATTTTTTTCTCAGATGTAGCATGAACTGAGATCTTTGTGTGCTGATGCTGAGACCAGCAGATCTAAAAATCTGGTCATGTACCACAGAAGATTTCAGCTGTAAATAATGCACCAGATGCTTAACTTTGATCTTTATTACTGAATAGATTCTATTAAAAACTGGTCAGTTTTGGAGTCAAAGACCACAAAATCTCTTTTCTAACAACTGTGGTCAATTGTTATAACATTGTACAGTGTGTAATACAGAGTGTGTAAGTATGAGAAAGCCTGGTAAGTGTGTGTGTGTGTGTGAATGAGAGAGAGAGAGAGAGAGACTCCAGGATCAAAGGGTGTGCAGTGAAGTGTCAAGCTGAAGTTGTGAGAGTGTCATTTTGTCGAGCCTTGTAACCTTTAACATTCTTATTGATCTGTTATCCACGCACCAGAGGAGACACACTGTCTTGAGAGAAAGATGGTGTTAACATGGGAGAGTGTGTATGTGTGAGACAGACAGACAGAAAGAAAGAGAGAGACATACAGAGAGAGCTTTGAAATACCAGTACAGAGTCACTGCAGTGTGAGGCACAAATATGGGTTGGCCTGGTTTCCACAAGGCCCTCCAGGTATCAAACACTGCGAGGAACACAGATGGCCTCTGGGTAATCCAAAGAAGGGTGAATGGGGACACAAATAATCTACTACAACATGTTATCACTTTTATTGTTGTTGTAACTCCAATCATGTAATTTGTGCTTTTTAAATTGATCTAACAAAGCAAGGCCGCATTATTTACCTATTTAAACAACTGACAGCGTGAGCTTACAGACAGGGGTTCAACTGAGCAATGAAACATGAAACAAAATGACACAATAGATTGTTTTGAGCATATGCTCAACTTAAATTTTTGTTTAACCTTTCCTAAAGAAAGGACTCAAAGAAAACAACAACTGGAGACCTGCTAAAATCGCGGTTCCCATTTCATGAAGTTATAGCATGCATATACACAGATATAATAAAGGCATGCAGGCTGCAAACTACTGAATTTGTGAAGCTTTCTTATCAGTTGGTTCTTTGGCTGTGTACAATAAAATTCCTGTTTTAATGTTCGCCAGTGGCCGGACTAAAGCTCTTGTTTTGAGGAGGTAAGAAGGAAAGCAGCTCCGAAAGACCTCATTACTTGTGCTGGATGGAGCACAAAGAGAGGAAATGCAGAGACGAGTGGCAGCACCTCAAAGGCCTTTGGTGTAAACAGTCAGTGAGCTATGTACAGGACTAGAAAGTTTATGCTCTCCATGGACGTGCTCTCAACACGAAGCAGAAATGAACCCAGCATCAGTATGCCATCACTTCTGCATTTTGTTAGCCAGAGTAACAAAGACTTCTATGCTACTGGCTATTCAGGCGAATTAGAAAAAGCAATTATTTTCAAAAAGTAAGCAAGACAAAAGATAACGCACACAACAAGGTCATCATCTTTTTGGGGATACTTCGGTCATAAGAAAGAAAAAGGCTTAATGAAATGCAAAGCTAGAGTCAAAGATGTAACGGATGTTGTGTCTAATTCAGCTGAGAAATGAAGCTGCAAATGGGGAACTTATTACAAAACATCCCATTTCTCTGTATAAAACATCCAAATTATTCATAGTTTTAAAAGTTGAGAAGTCAAATAAAACTGTAATGTGCTAATCGCCTTGTCGGATTATTTATTATTATTATATTTCTTGTCAGATTATGAGGAGGAGAGGAGGCTGGCGGACCACCGGGATACGTAGCAACGTTAGCTAGCTTAGTGACTGGCATCGTTCTTTAGCAAACAACTCTCTT
>JAVQJG010190755.1:0-24803 GCA_036024015.1 Craterocephalus amniculus | reverse complement strand
TGTATTAAAACCGTTTCCCAGCGTCGCCTCTAAGTGCCGCCAAAGCATCAGTGATTGTAGATTTGTTCGTACGCCAGCTATGAAGTTGACGTGAAGCACCGCACATTTCCACGATCAAGTCAGTCTTGATACGTCCCAACTTTACCGTGACAATAATCGTACGCCACGTTTTTGTGCGTACGAACGCTTTGTACATGAGGCCCCTGGTCTTATCAATCTGCCAACTAATTAATCAGTCTATTGTTACCACAATGTGCTCCACCATTTCATATTACTTTTGATATTGCAAAGCTTTTGTTTTCAATTTATATTTTAGGCATTTCTTATTGCAAAACATGAAATATTTGCGCAACATGTCCTCTGTCTTTTTCCCAATCTATTAATGTGTTTAGTGTCTTTTTCCATATTATCTGTCTTTAACTGTAATCAAAATGAGGTTTAATGCATAAATCCAAAACAAAAACACTAAATTAATATATTTGTAGCTAAATCATCGAAACCCCTCTGACCACAGACATGGATAGTAATTGCCTCTGAAATGTTGTGAACACTACTTTTATGGCAAGTCTGCAAAAATGCCTGACTTTGGGTTTTTAAATAAACCTATTAAGCACTGTGCCTGTTTTTGGGCCTCTGCTTGAAATTTAGTTCACCATAATGAAATTAATATATCTTTGTAACCACAAGGTCTCTTTGATTACTTTTGGAGTCACAGTAAAGGAAAGACTTGTGAGATTCGTTAAGACATGTAGAAATCAGTCTATGTGTTAATGGTAGGGAATGAATTTATAGTACATAAACTAAACATAAAAAGTTTTAAGCGCTCATTGAAAACAACAGACACATTCAGGATGATTCTTAATATCCCTTAAGAAAAGTCCCACTGTAGTTCTTCACCTGTTTTAAATCATTGTATAGTATGTGAACATTATCTAATAGGGTGAAGCAGAAAAAAATGAAAATGTTTTTACAGACAATTCAGGCAAGTTTTCCAAATAAGTCATCTTGACATTTTGACACTATCTATTTTCAAAGTCCCCAACAATTTAATGATGGTGCCATTCCAGTGCTTTTGTTCATGTTCTACAACTGACAAGGTATGACTAAGGTGCAGAAATGGAATGCTTCCCTCATTAGTACATCCAAGTTTTTCCAACTAAAGTCAGAACATCTGGCATGTAAAAGGTCAACTGCACTAACGGTGAGTCAGATCTCTCCGTCAAGTTAATCTTCAATTGCTGCTTCTGGGTCAACATTTCTAGATTCATGTTTCATTTCATTTTAGCATTAAGGGAATTTTCTGTTTAACCAGACACACTTTTCATTAGTTGAACTGCACTATACATTGCTGAATATATATTAGCCTGCATGTGGCCAGCTTTAAGAGGGAACATGAACAAGCAGAGGAAGCTTGAGCTCTGTCTATTATGAAACACTGGAGTATTTCAGTGTAGAATCTTGTGGTCTATCCATTTACCTCATTTTAAGCCACATATTGCATCTAAGTTCTCAGGCTAAGTTGGAGACAAGAAACCAAGTTCTCATGGAGACTGTTATTTTTCTGCAAAACTTTCTTCATGTTTTTCGCATCTGACTAAAACACACAAGGCTGTCAAAGTTGTGTAATAAGGCTGATTCCTAATTTCAATTAAAACCATATCCACAACCACTGACATCCCCCCTTTCGTCTTCGTGATTGCTCTGTGAACAGTACTCCTCTTCTACATGTTTTCCAGCATTTTATGGCTGAAATTGATCTTCGTTATTATTATTACACACTGCAGTGTTAAGAGGGGCTGGAAGAAAGGTTTTGACTGGAATCAACAGGAGGCTCAATTAGATGTTAATTGCAGACTTTTTCAGTCATCACACCAGAGAGTTGAGGATAATTGACCCTAAAGACTGAGGAGGATTCTTTAAAGATTTCAGGGATATTAGGATCAAAGCTGCACTTGTTACCATTTAACCCTTTAAAGGTGTACTGCACAAGTTGAAATGCCAAATACTATTATTTTCTTTCCCCAACATTATTTTACAACTGCCTGATGTGAGCTGATCTCTATTCACCTCCGCTGCCTCTACAGTCCTGTTTCTGCAGCTCAGTGAGAGGGATTTGGGCTGGAATCCTCATGGCTGCATGTGGGTTGACGCGCTGCACATGCTCGTTAACCTGGTCGCTGTCAGTGTTGTATTGTTCACTCCGCCGCCATTAGAGCATCATCAAAATAACACTGACCACTGTAAATGGATAGCAATAGATTGGCAGCCTCAAGTGCCTCTCAAACACCCTTATATACTCCTGTAAGACAAAGAAATCTTCTCTGGGAATAAAACGTGACCCTCAGCTGGCTTTCTGCTTACTAAAAAAAAAAACAATATTATATTGCAATGCTATGTTTTTATTAGGCTATGTGATACTAACCCTACTGTTACCATACAGTTCAAGTTAATAAATGCTCGTTACCTTTATTAGCATCTGGCTACCTGCATGCTAGCTATGCTATGCTTTATTTAATTATTGTGCATCTAACTGCGGGCTCTGACTGAGTGCAGTGCAGGCAAACAAAGATCAACGTAGTCCTAATAGAAGCGGCTCATGCGCATGCACAACATTGGCGTCATTTACAGTGCTGTTTTCTCCCAAAAGCCAAGGGAAGCAAGGCCCCCTCTATTATTTGTTTATGTCCATTTATTTATTAATTTCCAGACCATGGCTGTCGTTCTGAAAGTCTTAATTTTATAGCGAAAACAGTTTCTCCATAGCCGTCTTTCCCAGCGCCCACTTGTGGTGAATCACTAATTTAAATCATATCGTGTCGGAAAGGAGGCCACACAAGGTTGGCATCCCTTGTAAAAAAAAATTTTTTCAATGATCAGCCAATAAGATGAGACTAATGTCATGCCACTACCGGAGTGCGATTAGTTTACCGGAGGTCAAGGGAAGCTAATCGCTTCTTTGCATCACAGCAATCAGACCAGAGAAGTTTGTCAAATTAATATATTTGTAGCTAAATCATCGAAACCCCTCTGAACACAGACATGGATAGTAATTGCCTCTGAAATGTTGTGAACATGCAAAAATGCCTGACTTTGCCTGACTTTGGGTTTTTAAATAAACCTATTAAGCACTGTGCCTGTTTTTGGGCCTCTGCTTGAAATTTAGTTCACCATAATTAAATTAATATATCTTTGTAACCACAAGGTCTCTTTGAATACTTTTGGAGTCACAGTAAAGAAAAGACTTGTGAGATTCGTTAAGACATGTAGAAATCAGTCTATGTGTTAATGGTGGGGAATGAATTAATAGCACATAAAGCAAAAATAAAAAGTTTTAGGCAAGCCAATCAGATGAGACTAATGTCATGCCACTACCGGGGTGCGATTAGTTTAACGCAGGTCAAAGGAAGCTAATCGCTTCTTTGCATCACACCAATCAGACCAGAGAAGTTTGTCTGTGAATCATGACACATTCATAACAATCGCCATTCAGAAGGAAGAAAGAAGGGGACGATGTGGAGATTTTAGCCAAAAGTACTTTCACCAAACTGGGGGGACAGATTTCTGGAATAAAGCTAAAATTTGTGCTATGCTCCTTTAACATTCATTGAAAAGTAGATGTACAATAACCCTTTTCTCAACTGTGTTTTATCCTTATTGTATCAGATCTTCATATCATAGATAATTGATTCAGTATTTTATAATAAAACAAACAATTAATCACTTTTTTTTATTATTTCTAAAATTTACCTCACAACATAGCTTGCATATTATCTTTTTTGCCTTAACTGGAAATCATGTGATATTTAAAAATATGACTATTTCCAACAAGTACGGCTATATGTGTCCCAACTGTTAAATTATATTATAAGATCCTATTTTTCTTTTCTCCCCATAAATTCCATCTGTGTAAACTGTTTTATAGTAAATCATACCAGTTTTTTGTTTATTGGTTGTGTTATGTTTTATTCACATTTTATGAGATGAGAGGCCAATGAAACCTGGCCACAATTTTAATGAATCCGAAAGTATCTCAGGGAAAATGAAATTTTCTTCTCTTTCTTTTCTTATGACGGTAATTAAAGATGATCCAAATTGTACTAAGCTCAAGCAGAACTGCAATGACATGTTGTGGCAACAAATAATAAACTTGTTTTGAAATGTGTTTGAAATGAGTAAAAATACATGTATTTCTCTAGACAATTTATGCTTCACCATCCTGATCAAAACATTTTTCATTTTAGATTTATGATTACTCAGAGCTGATTTTAAAGCCTGCCAACTGAGAGACACAGATACAAAAACAGCAGGAATATAACACCTAAACATTACTTAATGATGTACCTAAAGCACATTTGAGCCGAATAAATTCCCAAAGTCTGTTCTCAGAGAAGAAAGCATGTTTGGTAATGCATCCAACTGTTTGTGTTTTATGGAACTCTTGGATTTCAGAAATCTCTCGAGGAAAGCTTGTATAAAGACTCAACATCTTTTTGAAGTTCAGTTATTTGACTATGGACAAAATTAAAACACCACACCCAAAATGTACCCAATAGAGCATACCAAGAAACAAACTAATAATCACCATTACTTTACATCTAAATCAACACTGGGGCAGAAGGGGTCTTGAGTAATGAGGCTGACAATATGGGTTCCAATAGAGGATGAGAAACTGGGTCAACTCTCATCTGGGCAAACTAACTTTATTCAGTGCATCTGATGTTGCAGTAATAGAAGCAATCCTGTTGATAAGACACAAATATTAATACAAAAATGCGAATATTCTCACAGTTAGGTGAGCTTTGTTCCCTGCTATCCAGTGGGGTTTGTTTGATTTTTGTTTTCGTTTTTATTGTGTCTTCAGAGATTACAAATCCAGTTAAGGAAATGTAAGCACAGGCTGTGGTCTTCTGTCTCTGTGTTTTTGCACTAAAAACATGAAAGAAGAGTAACTGAAATCTATTTTTTGATCCAAACCATCTGGTGCGAGTAAATCACTGGCAAACTGGGAGACTGGTGACAAAAAAGTCCTGCCAAAGACATGGTCGGAAATGTCTCTTTCTCTGTTAGTGAGACTACTTGGATTACTCTGTGCCCTGCTTTTTTGTGCCTTTTCCTTTCAGATTTTGACATCACAAAGGAGAAATTGGCACCGGTGCAGAGAAATTTGCTCTGTAATTTGAATAATTGCAGAGCAAATTAGTCCTGTCACGCCAGAACAGCCGTTATTTCCGAACTATGCGAAAGTCTTTATATATTGTCAGGAAAACAGGAAATAGATGCAGTTGAAATCATAATTGGAAAAATAAACAATTGTTCTGAGCAGCTTTTTTATTCAGCACAGCCTGAACCCTCTCACACAAGCTTTCATGTATTGTTTAAAGTAGTCTTCCTGAATAGTTCTGTGGACCTCTTAAATGGCATTTTTAAAGCTCTTCTTAGGACTTTGGCTGCCGTTTGCTTCATTCGCTGTTAAAATGATCCCACACTGCTTCAGTCATCTGAGGTCTGGGCTCTGGGGTGGATTCCTCCCTCCATCAGACCTGTTGTCTCTAGTTTTTAGTCCAGTTCCGGTATCTTTTGGCATACCTCAGCCTTATCTTCTTCTTTTCCTTCCATAAGAATTGCTCCATGACAGCCGCTCTTCCACTGATACATTTCATTACATTTCTGCTTCGGACAGCAGCAGATGCATCAGCTGAAGGTTCAGATGCATCTCTCAGGTTTTGGTTCAGGTATCTACTGGATTCTATCCTATTAGTTCAGATACTGTCCATCTGCTTTAGTTAATTAATTTCTTTTTAAGGCCAGCACTTTTTCGTTTCTCTTCCCCTTATTCATCCATGGAATGGCTATGACCATCCAATGCAGGGAAGCTGCTGGAGTCTACCCCCCTGCTATCAGGTGAGATGCAAGAAAGAGCCAACACAGCTAGATAACCTTTTTGTCAGTTATCTCAAATGTATTGAGAATACACTGCACATAAAGCTGAGATATGCCAAGTTTTCAGGTCTTTGGGCATATTACATAAAGATACAGCGTTAGGTTCATTGCTGTTCCTGAATTCTCCCTCGGAGTGGAAATGAGTGCGAGTTGTTGTTTGTCTCTGCGTGTTGGCCCTGTGATGGACTGAAGACTATCCAACCTGGAGAACTATTATCCTTTCTACAGCTTCCATCTATTGTATTTCCACTCCTATCTCAACATGATGCTTGTGACTTAAGGACGAAAATGCCTTGTAAAGAATATGGAGTGGCTCAGCTCGGTTGTGTTAAGCCTCTAACCAAAGGGAGAGATTGCATGCTTAAATTCAGGACCTGTTAAATTGAGTAAATTTGGCAGAACTTAATGAGTGGAGCCATATGGGTTACAGACCCATGAGAGCAGTAGGGGGGTAAAACCAAAGTATTAAATGGGTCACAACACAAACGTCCAGCTTTCCCCTATTGGACTTGCCTGCTGCTTCCTATGCTGTCTGGCTGCTGCGCCCATTTCTAGGAGCCAGGACACTGTATAGGGAAAGATGGCTGGAGTAGGAAAGAGTGTGTGTGTGTGTGTGGGTGTGTGTGTGGGTGGGGGGGGGGTAGTGTGTATCAAGTAAAAAGTAAGCCTGTGCATCCCGTAAGGCCTCCAGCGCTGAATCTTGGACCGCTTTACCTCAGTGGAGTTGGCCAATGCGCCCTGGCTTCATTCATTTGGAGCCAGTGGTGTGCTGAGCCAAGCACTCGAGAAAATAAAACCACATGCACACACACAAAGAACACCCCCCTGTGCTTTATGTGAGTTTCAATACCCGATGTTGATACGAGTCTCAACACCCAGGGCTACTCATTCTAAATTCAAGCTGTTTGCACCAGTATCCTTGTACTTGAACAGGCTTGCCGGAGAAGTGAAAAAGCTGAGCATCCTCTCTTCCTAACACTGTAGGCTAATGTACTTGGGTTAGACCAGCAACAGGCAATCATGATACGATGGAGGAATAAACAGAACGAGGGAAGAAGAGAGCAAAAATCTTTGAAAAAATGTTGAGTATCTGTTGTAAGATATTTAAAGCTGTTCTAATATATCTTTTTGTTTAATAAATATAAACATTTCAAACAATTTTGCATAGTCTAAAACCTCTGTGTGTCCTGTTTGACATTCTCTCCTACAGCACCCAACAACTGCACCTCTTTTTCTAAAGCTAATAGCACCTCAGGAGGAGGGACAAGTAGTAACAAATAATGATCCACCAGAATGCAGCAAAGTAAGAGATAATAGCTCATTCAAAGCAATGTTCTGGAGAACAGGACAAATACTTCCATAACTGCTATTATCCCGACTGTGTCCCCTTCTTTCCCCTGCTAAGAAAAACAAAAAAACAAAACCCTAAAACAATCCGACCCCCCGCTGCGCACCCTTCAGAGTCCTTACAGCTGATATCCATTCAGCACCAGTTGTTGGGATCGCGCACAAGGCAACGTTGAAAAAAACAATCTCAGAAATCCAGTACAAGACAGCAGTGCTAAAGTGTGTCCGAAACTGTGAGCATCTGCTGTCTCGGACAAATAAAACGTGGAGTAATTACGAGTAGGCTCCCCGGAGTTGTCAGTCTAAGCATCCCCCAAAAGGTGTGGCGCAGCGTGGATGTGCTCTCACTAATTAACGATACAAAAGGAGGAAGGGAAAAAAGAGAAGAAAAGTGGTGGGCAGCCAAGGAGGGAAAGATTCTATTAGAGAAAACATTGCCATTACCTCGGAAAAGGAAGGCTTTGCTCCCGTTGTGAAGCCCCGCCACTTGGGTAATTCCATAGGTGGCATTTGCCAGGTCAAGTTCATTGATGATATCTATCTGGTAGTCTTGATCCGATCCGAAAACAAAAGCTGGAAAAAAGACATGATGATTAGAGGACGGGAAGTGGAAAAGAGATTTTAACTCATTCGTTTTACAAACAGACATCTGATTATTTTATTCTCTGATAAATTTTATTGTGGGTAAAAATGTCAAGCAGTTATAGGCTATATCTAAAAAATAAAATAAAATATTTACGAATTTACGGGGCATATTGCTAATGCTGTCCACTACAGATAAAAGAGAAAGGAGAAAAAAGCCCGCAGCCATCACCTGTGCTCTCCACGGACTAAAGGTGCACCGCTCGTTAAAGGTGCAGGTATAGGGTTAGATCGCTGTAATCACACCTGTCCTGTTGTGTATTTCAAATACTAACTCCATCAACAAATGAAAAATACGCTGCAGTGCAAAAACTCTTAACATGCGTGCGCGCACGGTGCAGACCTAGAGGCACACAACGCCAAGACGCTCAAGTTTTGATAGAAAAATCTGAATTCACCATCACTTTGCCCAAAGCTTTTACTCACCTGTTTTGGTGAAAAAGAAAAAAGACAACAAAGCCACGTAAATATCCATTTGTGTTGGAGATGCGCTGCACAAGAGTTCGTGAGTCGTGCGCTCCACTGTGTACCCACACCAACCCACTCTGGTCCGTCTGGCACTGTGGGCTGCTCTCGCCTCGGCTGGATGTGGAGGAACGGGGGAATGGTCCACCACACGGGCGCAGGGGTTTCTCACTGCGCAACCTCATCTATTTATAGGGTCTTATCGCGATCAGGCGGGCACCGCGTGTCATTAAAAAGCGCACAAATTCACATTTATTAGGCAAGGATGAAATATTGGGCTGCAGAGGAAAATATTAAGGAGTGATGTCTTGAAATCATTTAAAGTCCCCCCCGTTCAGAGTACAGAAAGTTCCAATTTTGGAGGCGAGGATGGGGTTTTCAAAAGAAACTCTGGAGGAGATTCGCTGTAACTGATATGTGATATATATTCCCGCATCAGAAATAAAACGGAATTTTTGCTTTTATGGACTGATTTAACAGACAAAGTCGAGCAGATTTAAATAGTGGAATGGAGGTAGGCGACTGCACTTTTACAGAATGCTCTGAGAGAGAGATTAATATAACAGCCCGTCCCTTCACTCGTTTCCCCCATCAGTCCCTTCAGCTCTTAAATAGACCACTCTTCCTTTTCTCCTCTCTTCATTCTTACTTCAGAAAAGCCCTGGTTTGATAAGCCCTGCAGCTCCAGTCCTCTCTCTCCTCTGAGGCTTGTCCTTATTGAGAACCATTAATCATAGCCTACCCTTCTCCTCCCTGCGTCTAATTTGTGTACATTGTCAGGTTGTCTGGGTTACTTGCTTGCGCAAACAGCGAAGACTACAGCGGCAGTGTCTCGGTGATGGTGGCAGCTACACAGCATGGACAGCCTCCTCCACCTGTGTAAGTGTGTTCTACATCAGGGACGGTGCAATGTCTGCTCTGGGATGCAGGTCACTGCTCCAGCCTCTGAAATCAGACCGTATCAACAGCAGAACTCAAGAATCTTAATTCAGTTTAATATGTGACTCAATTTTACCCAGAATATCACTTGAGCATTTATCATCATCCATGTTTGGGTTTTTAAACTGCGCATAATTTAACTGAGGAGCAGTTGTGTGAATCTTTTGTCAAGGGGGTTGTGACCCTAATTTTAGTCTTCAAAGAGTGATCGTAAACACCGTTTGTGTGAACAAAACAAATCAAGACACTTTTTACTTGAATCAACTGTTACACTTAAAGTTTTCATACAAAAGAAATAAGCTTAAAACAGGACACACTTCCCTGAGGTGAGAATAAAAATTATTTATAGCTGCAAACTAAATTATGCCATAAATATTCAATTCAGATAAGAAGCTTATAAATGGAACTAAAACATTTAAAAGTCGTTGATTTGTACAACTTTGCCAAGTTACAGTTCATGTCCATCTCTTGCTGTTTATTGTATTAAAGGTGAAGATTTCACCCTTAAATGTTATTAATTCTTGCGCACTTCACTGTGAAGTGCATAAGAATTAATAACACTTAGTGTTAAAGATGACAATGACTTCTAACAGAATGTGGAAAGACCAGGATCATGTGTCTGCAGACCTGCAGTGCTGGAGCCGGGGATTTCCAGAAAGCACCCTCCACTTTCTTGGAAACCAACATGAGTGACTATTGAACATCAAAACATATGACCTCTTTAATACCATTAAGCTATTTTGTTCACTCAAAACTGACAACTAAGTGAAGGTTTTACTGTTATAAATTTAAAATGATCTGACACTATTTACCAACACAATCTGAAACGTACGTCAAACATCACTCTACGTAAAGCGGAGTTAATTTAGAAATTTAATCAAATGAATCCGAGACACCATAACAAAGTAAATGATTGAAGTTGATATGAGAAAAACACTCATTGACCAATGTTTTCATGGAAGTATGAAACTGTTTGCTTTTCTTGAAAGGCAAACATTGCAGAAATGGATATACTAAAAGCAGATTTTGTATTATATCATGTATAGGCCTAATATATTTAATGTAAGTTATCCTCTATTATCATTATTGTCTTTTATTATTTTACTTTTTGAAGTACTTCTACATTTTTTCTATGAAAAGTGCTATAAAAATGAAGTTTGATTTGAGTATTCTTGTCTTTTAATGACATATTACTATTCACATTTACATTACTCTATAGCCTATATTCAGAGATTTTATTAACATTAAAAACAGCTGGCTAATTGGGCTGTCTTTTAAACTTACACATAACAGCCAAGCATGGATAAACCTGTCAGACCTGGAGAGAGGCAGGGCCTGCTGCAAAGATTTTCACTGTCTTTTCTGATTGTGACTTTAATAGGAAGGAAAAGTGTGTGTTTTCTATGTTGTGATAGATATTTCCTTTTTTTCTCTGCTGATCTCCCTGAGGTGTGATAAGTCAATAAAACATTTCAAACTGTTTCAGTGTTTGACAATCTGTTTCAAATTCCCACAACAAAACTAGGGACTACCAAAGACCAAACATTTCCTGTCATGTTTTAGCAGGTTTGAAGCGCAGCTTATTTTCAACTGTTAGAGTTGCTGCTGTTGAAGAGACATTAAAAGCATCAAGGTGAATTTCTTAGTTAGAAGCTCCATGAGGTATTCATATAACTAACTTTCAAAATTCTTACTCTTAATAAAATCTAAAAAGTGCAACTGTTGACAATGAGTGGTATTTGGGTACATCGTCCAGTAGCTCGCGCTGTTGCAAAACAACACAAGTGGTCCAGATTTGCAGTTCTACTGTGGTCCAACAAGGATTTGGAAGTACAGGTCCATAACTGCAAGTCAGAATCTGCGGCTCTTGGGGCTTGCAGTCACATGCTTTCAAGTGTTAGTGGATTCTCAGGCTCAGGTGTAGCAATGAGTCCACGACAGGTAACTACT
Organism: Craterocephalus amniculus; assembly: GCA_036024015.1. Classification (NCBI taxonomy): domain Eukaryota; kingdom Metazoa; phylum Chordata; class Actinopteri; order Atheriniformes; family Atherinidae; genus Craterocephalus; species Craterocephalus amniculus. The sequence goes on along the minus strand of JAVQJG010190755.1, from coordinate 13,520 downwards.
GGCTTTTTCTATGCTCCTGTTAAAGTTTTATTTACTGTTCCACCTACAGTATCAAACAAAGCTGGTACTAAAGTTTAAAACCTCAGATGGTTCTCATGTCATACACAGAGTTGTTTATAGATTGAGAGCAGGGGTGTCCAGCTCCAAGCCATAATCCTACAGGTTTTAGATGGCGCTCTGATCCCATATACCTGATTCTAATTAAATGGATCACCACAACAGCTTGTTGCCAGGTTTATTCCATGTTGACCCATCAGTCTGATTCAGATTTGTTCAAGCTGGAAACATCAATATCCTGCAGTACAACAGCCCTCGAGAAGCAACTTTGGACACCCCAGACTAATAGACAGAGAAGTAAAAATTGCGGTACAAATGGCAGTTGCCATGTATGTGGACACATGAGAATAAAAACATATTTTAGCAAAGTGATTAGATACCAATATATACACAGTTTTAATGGCAACATTTTCTGTTATTGTCGTTTGATGTTGTTACAAACAATGCCTGTAAATGGCAACCAGAAAACTAATCCCAGAAAACATGAAGTCAGTGAGATGGTCATTTTCAAGTTTTACTTTTCCAACTAGACTACAAGATAATAACAATGGCGTATTGGATAGGGTTATACTGATTAAATCAAATACATTTCTCCACCAGTTAAAAATTATATAAAGCTTGTTTCAATTAGTTTAAAAGGAAAAAGCAGTTTAACCCAGCTCTGAGTCCACCCTAGAGGAAATTTACATAATTCCAGTAGACATAATATCATAATGGCTGGTGTGACATGACAACAGGCTGTAAATAAACCCAACATTTTTCCAAAAACCAGCATACATTTTTAGGTCCATTTTCTCTCTAGTCTAGACAGGAGCAACCTGAAGACTTATACAGGGTGCAGTGGGAGGCACATTAGCCAGCATTTATTAGAAGACTTATTATGCAGTATATGTTAGATCCAGTTGAAGAGATGAAGATACATGCTTACGGCTTATAAAAAATAAACCATTGTCTGAAACAGACAAAACAGTAAAGTTTACTTTATGACTGTAAAGAATACAGTAATTTTCTCAAATGGAAAATTAAACCCAGCTTAGGTCTAAGTTTAAATGTCAACATGGAGAGTTAAGGCTAGATTTCCATCAGGCCATATGCATTGGCTATTAAATGGGCATAGTTCGCTATAGATGGTGACAAAAGTGCAGGAAAATCAACCTGTGGGAACAAATGAAGGTCACATATTTGGTTCATTTTACATTTTTGGGCCAATTTTGATTTACAGTAAGTGTAGGAATATAATGACAACCCTTCAAAGCACCCACAAAGTCTGACATGAGCATAAAGTAAATGGCAGTTAAGTATGTAGGGAACATTAGAAGAACTGTTCTTGGAAGTCAGCAAGTCTTCAAGAGATTTTTGAAGCCGTAGAGGGAAGTCTCTCTGACTGCACTTGGCAGCTCCATCCGCCATCTGGACTGGGACTGTCTTGTGCACGAATAGACAGTTTTCTTAAGGTGAACACACATATAGTAAGCATGCATGGTGACGATTTAAATAACTGGGTGAAGACAAGAGAGAAAAATCACTCAGTTAGAGAGCAGTTATGATTTGAATTAAATACAGTTAGCCGTGGGAAGCCAGATAAGTTCAACAAGAAGCAGAGCGACACGTGCCCTTTTTGCTTGATCAAACACCAGATGAGCTGTCTCATCCTGTACCATCTATAGGGGTTTCACAGTGCATGCTGGGAGATGTGCCATTTGACTTTTCCTTTGCATAAAACTGAATAATCACACGTCAGTTCTACTCGTCAGTGGGAAGCAATCTGAACAGCTCTTGGAGAGTGAAAAGGAGTAAAGAGCTAAATAAATAGCAGGGCACATTCTCAGTAGGTTTAGGATTAACTTTAGTGAAATTGAAGCTTAACCTGTTTTTATCTGTTACAAGCAGATCAGGTTAAATACCGTAGTAAAAATGTGTTCCAAGATTATTGGTGTCCCATTGACCGAGTTGGAAGCCAAATAATTAAGAAAGCTTGGTCTTCCTCTGTTACTGGAGTTTCAACTCGTGCTCTCTGGAAGGTGCTATCTTGCCCCACATCGGAAAACTAAATAATACTCAAACTCCTTTATCCCTTCTGCAATTCGACTCTTAAAAGTTTCTGTCGGCAATAAATAATTATGGTTTTTAAAATATTTTTATTTTTATATATACTTTTTTAAAATCTGCCATTGAGATTTTGGCCGCTGGCATGCCCAAGCTATTGCACTGCACTGGCACTTGGTTTGTTGGTCTGTTGTTTGTTATTGTTGTGTTTTTTACTCTTAATGATTAGTTTCAAAGGCGTTTATAGTTGTTTGAACTGATACTGCAAACTGAATTACCCTACAGGGGGAAAAAAAAGTTGACTTTGACTTTGAAAACTTGAATCCCTTTAGTGCAAATACTGGGACAGCCATGCAGTGTCCTGAAGTCTTTTTCCATATGTTCCTCCTGCATCAAAGACTGAATGAATCTGAACTGAGCAAAAAGTGAGAATAAAAGAGCTGGAGGAAGCCTGAGTGGTAATCACAGGGCGTTCACAGGGAATGTAGTAGCATTCTGTCACTTACAGTATAAGGCTGCAATAAAGCCCATGCTGCCCCACAGTCACTCAGAGGTCACCAGTACAACCAGCAAATGCATTCTAAAAGGAAATACTAGAACGAAACTGCCTGATGCTGACTCAGGCCAAGGTTATATTTTGTAACGAATTTGAGTTTTAAACCTACACAGGGTGAAATGGAGCTTTGCAGCTATTAAGATTCAATGCTTACTTTCAGCAGGACCTTTAATTTAAATTATGGATGTTTTTCACTGTGTTCATTCCAACCACGGATATGTTTGACCTCACTAAATCCTCAGCGGTAATTATGCAGTTCTTTCAGATATAGATTTGTAATTCACAGGTGTACAAGGTGTTTTGTGCGGAAAAATGTAAAAGATCTTGTGACATGTACTGTGTCTCAAAAGTTCCCCTTATATGGAGATATTAAAAAAACAAACAAACAAAAAAAAACAACGTTACACTTTTACTGATTTCACTTTTTTAAAAAGTTAATTTTGTTTTTTTATGTATTCCATCCCTTAGTTTTGTTTTAAGGAGTCCTTGATTATTTCAGAAAGATAATGTATATTCTGCATTTCTCTTAACAACATGACCGTGTAATAATTACCCACCCAAATACCCACTGTATATATCTATTATTACCCACTGTAAATATCTATTAAGGGCAACCATCTGCCTCAACTGATTGAGGGTGGGGACAACAAGAAAGAGGGTCAATAAGCACCATCATTCTAGGTCAGGGATACCCGCAGAGAAACAAAAAGAAAAACCAAAGTTAATGAAAGCAATAACTTGATCATTTAATCTCCTGCATCTTTGTGCTTGTCTAGTTTTGAGGGCTTCGGTTTTGTAAGATTTTAATCAGACTAACATGTTTTTATGCATGTTAAGCATCCAGCTATGCGTAAACTCACAATTTTTCATTTGCTTCCATGAGGCAACTATTTCTCAATCATGTCTTGCAGGTCCACCTTGAAATGCATAAATAAATTGCAGAGAAAGCTTATATCACAGGACTGACGTTCTCACACTGTACGATGGAAGCCTGGAAGCCCGCTCCTCAGATATGACTTAACCGCTCACTGTATGTCCATGCATGAAACCCTTGTGAACAGAACTGCAGACAAAGAAAAAAATTGGTGGCATTCTGTGTGGAGACCTTAACTCGCGGCGTTTCCTTTGCTCCTTCTCTTTACTTCAACTCGCGTTCACACGCGCAGTCCAGTGGTTTGATGGCAGTTGACAGGCCCTACTGTGCAAGACCCTCACAAGGACTAACCAGGAGTTTGATATTCCTGCTATCCACGATTTCTGACTGAGAGCTGGTCATGAGGTGGTAACTGCTTCTCGTAACCTTGTACTACATGAGAAATGACACACGATGGAGCTGAAATTGAGCCGATCTGAAAACTAGTCGTACACGTAAAAAAATTGCACAGTGTGTGCCCACTATTACACACATGAAGACTTAAAGAGGCTCTATGCAAGTCTCTATGCAGCATTATCATCATCATAAAGCAGCTAGGAAGTAATTATTTTGCTTGACTGACCTGTTCTGATGAAAAAGCGGACATTTCCTCCTCTACCGGGTGTCCCCCTACCAGAAACGGCGCTTGCAGTTTAGCCCATTGACGCTCGCGCTTGTTTTGGTTTGGAAGTCTCACGATACACGAGACTAGCGCTATATATTGATCATTACTTTTACTACATGCCTTTGAAGCCATGCTAACTAGCCGAAGCCTGTTCAAGACAACCGTAAGTTGCCTCTGTTTACAACAGTCTTCTTTGTCTGTCGCCTATTTTATTGCTCTGGAGCACCCCCTACAGCTTTGGGGTGCGCACTGCATGGTAAACATACCCAAACTTGCATTGATCCGCTTTAAAAAAAAAAAAAAAAACTTTAGTAATGTTTTTATCATAACTAACAAGTAGGCCATGCAAACAAGGTGTATTGTAAAGTAACTGCTGGGTGGTCATCTGAACCTTTGGAATAGACTTTACTTGCATTTATCATTGCACATTTCTAATGAAGTTGGAATAGACAATTCAGATGCACGTGGCACACTAAGCCTCAAGAGGTTTATATGTTATGATGCTTCATTGTGTCCTGAACTTAAACAAGATCATCTATAGTTAAAGAAGTCATTTTCAACTTTTGACACAAGCGGTTGAATCGCTCTGGCAACCAGCGCAAAAGTATTGCAGCTTGAGAAGATCAAAAGCTTTGTTGTCTGATGTTATCTTTCATGAACAGAAGCTGTTCTTGCACTGGAAAGCATAGGCAGACATGAAAGAAATATATTTTGTGTATACTGTAATGAAGAACTAGGCTTCTGATGTGCAGTATTTGTAGCCCCTAAACATTGTAGGGTGAGGAACAGAGCCATCAGCATAATCCTGCTATGTCTGTTTAAAGTCCGTCATTACCCATTAATCACAGTGTTAAAGCACTCCACATGTAGTAGCCAACTTTGTAGCTATCTGGCAGTGTGGTGGATGTGGCATCATTCATGCCAACGCTCCATGTGCCAGGCTTGAATATGCCTCTTCCTCTGTATTTGCTTTTAAACATCGCTCCATTAACATGGTTAAAAGTAGCAGTTCATCCTGACCTATGAGGAAGGTGCCCTATTTTCCTTATGGAAAAAAATTAGAGTAAAACGCCTGAAATAAAATATATTAATGGAAGCACTTACACTTCATCCAATCCATCCATTTTGTAGGAGCAGGGCACACCTGGGAAAGGTCACCAGTCACTTATAGCATTTTTATTTAACCATCAGCTAAACAAAGACATGAAATGAGCTTTAATAAAAAGGAGAGTGATTTAGAATTAGTCAGGACACATATAGCACAGTATGAGGATGAGGTTGCATCTTATTTTCTTTTGGACACTAGTTATTGAATGCTGGGACAAACTGGTATGTAGAATGGGCAATTACTGAAGCTCAATACTATTTCTTTTTGTTCCCTTGTTGCATGCAAAATAACTTTTGGAGAGCTTTCATTTCACCCTAGCCCTCCATCACAGAATAAATGAGAACAATCTTACATCTGCAGGTGAACAGAGGGATAGGGCTCAGTGCTAAGGGGGAGGGGGTGAAATATGGTTGTTTCTGTACGTGAACATAAAAAGAGCATACCGTCTTAAAATATAAAACCTTAACTGCCCCTTTCACTTTGATCCTTATTTGAAAACTTAAAGTTCTGGTTGTAAAAAATTGTAAACATGATTTTGATTTCACTCCTCCAGCTTCAGAGCTAACTAAAATATCACTGCCAGGCTTTGTGCAGTTTTACCAGAAATGAAGAGTGGGATTTTCTGCTCACAACTTTTCTCGTGTATTTATTCTAAGTAGTAAACTTAGGAAGTTAGGAAGGTTATGAGACAGCCAGCAGTAGCTCAATAGGGACAACTCTTTGGTGAAAAAGTCTATCAGCGTTTTTTTTTTTTTTTTTTGTCAGAAGAAATTGGAGTCTTATTGACTGTCATGAACATGAATTATGTGTTACCCAGAGCTACAGTAAATGAAACAACCTAACACACTATTGTCAAGGTTTGAAGGCAAAACAATGTGTGAGAGATCTGGAGCCTATCCCAGCTGCTACCTCCTGGACAGGTCGCTAGTCAATCACAGGGTTGACACAGCTCATTGTCAGTCCTCGAGTGAATTTAGAATCCTCGATTAAGTGAACATGCAAATCTATTTTTTCGAAAATGAAGCAAATGGTGCATGTTTTTAAAAAAAAAACTTTAACAGGCTGGAACTACTTGTGCTAATTAACATGTCAGTAAGATAAGTGGATCTGAAAAGAGCACCTTGAGAGGAGATACTTCATGCATAGATTGGGAAGAGGTACAGTGATGTGAAAACTTTTATATAGGCTGTTATGAATAAAACATGAATTTTTAATTTGCAAATCACTGAATTCTGGTTTTATTGACATTTTATACAGAATGCAACTTTTTTGGAAATGTGGGGTTGGGGTTGCAATATAACAACAACTGAGCTGCACCTGTACAAAAAAGGATGAAATGATTTGACCTTTGTCTGAGTTCAGCACCATGCTTTTCAAAATGCATCACTTCATTCAACAACAGGACAGGAAAGGATGAGTTTTTTTCCCTGTTTTTCAGCCACTCCAACCTTCTGCAGCACAGAATAAGTTATGGATTAAATGGGCACCTCTACTGTAGATTGTGTATTGTCCACAAAATGTGTCACTTGGAGGCTATTATCAGGTCACAGAGAATCTCTCGGGCGTGGACATGGCAGGCAATTGTCCCTGCAAGTCAGTTGCTTTGATTCCTTTGACAAATATAGCAACATTTATGCCAAGCATGACCCACTTTTGCTTTCAACTTTCTTCATGCAGAGGTAAACACACTTGCCAGACTCAAAGAGGCAGCATTTCTGTTGCAGTGTGATTGGAATGACAACTTACTGCTGCATCACTCAGATCAGATTTCTCTGCAGACGAAATCTTTCTGAGCAAAAGATGCATTAATATAACATTGAAAGTGAACAAAAAACACTTTAAAAAATGAGAAAAATGTAAACATCTAAGGATAATTCCATGGAAACCCCACATAAACGAAGTGCTGTGTCAACTTTTTAGCTGAGTGATGGATGTATAATAGTGTGATTTTCACATGAAAAATAATCAAAGAAACAAAATATCTATTCATCCCAATTACATGTACTGCGATGCAATAAAAGTCACATAAATATTGCTTTGTCTGACATGTTTTGTGCAACGGATCTAAAGAATTTTTCAAATGCTAGACATTAACCATGTCTAGCAAGGCAAGTGTATTTGTATAGCATATTTCCTGTTCAAGGCAATAACAGAAGTTCAACAAAGCATTTAAAAGCAGTAAAAGGTATCAACAAATCACTCATTCTGACATCTTCAGTCAGAAGAGCTTTAAAATCTATTCTGTGACTGTCTGGAAGCCAGGGTAAAGACTTTAAAACTGGTGTAATGTGTTCATATCTTTTAGTCCTGCAAAACTCCTGCAAACCCCCCTTTTAAATAGTTGTATTTCTCTCTCTCTTTCTTTGTTTCTTTCTTTTGAAAAGTTAGAGAAGTTGGCTCTCTATCATGTCAGGAAGGTATTGAACTAACACTGTCAGGAGTCAGGATGTCTGGTGGACTGAGTTTTTTGGCACAAAACCATCCACAAGGTGCGGTTAGAGGTCTTTGCTCAAAAACTGTTGACAAATGGGTAGGCAAGCTTCAATAGAGTATTATTCACGGGACAATAGCTACAAATAGGTACCTAGCACATCTCTGTCCTGGGATGGAGCCTGCCCATTTTGATTAGAACAGGAAACCTGCCATCATCTGATGTCCACATTTTGTTCAGTCTGTTCACGTTCTTGGATCAGATTTTATAAAGAGAGCACTATTTCTTGTGTCACTTCAGTTATGGTCATTGCATTCTGTTTCAGAAGAGTGCAAATTAGCTATTTGAAAAAAAATGAAAGAATCGAAAGAAAGGGGTGTGATCAGATCATGTTTTGTGGAAAAGACTTTCTGCGATCCTGTAAATTGCAATATCAAAGTTACGCAGCTATAGCATCATGGCGTTTTAACTCATTATATTATTCTTGTACGAGTTCTTTTTTTTAATCTAATTTGGTTGCGTTTTGGTTTTAATTACTTACACTTTGAAAGCATGTTATAGCCTAAAAACATTGTTAGCAGATATTGTTATGAAGCAAAATTTAACAATGTTATCAAACATCTTTACTTGACATTTACAGAACTGGAGATGTGATTATTGACTGCTGAGAACTGAGCAATCAAACCTGTTTGTACCCTAATGCCCTTCTCATGGCTGAGATATTTAGCATACAAAGAAGGAAATCCATACAGAGTGCAGACCTTTCACTTTCACAGACCCAAATTAGAGGCAGTGGGATGCCATGTGCTAAAATAACCCTCAGCAGATTGGCTGAGCAACACTAAGGGCCATATGGAATCACAACCCAGCTAAATTAGAGAGTTCACACCCTGGAGAGGCTGCTGAGATGGAAACAGAAGTAAATCACATACAGATCAAATAATACAAAACTGTGTGTGTGTGTGTGTGTGTGTGTGTGTGCGTGTGTGTGTGCGTGTGTGTGCAGGTGTGTGTGTGTGTGTGTGTGTGTGTGCGTGTGTGTGTGTGTGTATGTTACTTGATAGATCAAGTAGTGGAGAAAGAAATGTTTTACTTTAATCATTTAAAATATCAATAAGCTGTGGTCGTATTTCTTTAATCTTTTTATAATGCAGATGTTCTTCAGATTAAATATCACATTATTGGTCTAAGAGCTCATCATGTTTCATTATAAAGAAAACTCTTCATTTCTATTTCAAAATTGTTTTTTTCTAAAATCACAGCACAGTTCATTGACAGGTTGAAATTTATTCACAATAAACAGAAGGGTTGTTTTTCTGACATTTATTTTAAGTCTGCTCCAGCTTATGAATGTGAGAGAAAATGCATTTCTGATTTAATATGTTTTGTTTTGTAATGGCTGTGGATTGTTTAAAAAAAGTCAGTCTGGGCTTTGCAGTATCACGTGATCTGTAGCTTAAACTTTCTGCAACAAAACAAGTTCAAGATGAGAATTAGTTTAAGGCAGCAAAGGTTTCCAAGATACCACTGAATCTACTGTGCTGTTGTTCTAATTTGCTTTTTTCTGTAATCAATGGAGCCATCTGAGTCACACAAAGAAGAAAAGATTAAAATGGCAAAAGGAGAATAAATACTAATGTGGAACACTGTTTTTGCAATAGCTTTACTGACATCTGATTAACTTTTAACTTCTCCTAGATTGTAACTTTGTAGAAGGGCGAAGTTATCAAAAGAGATCACAAAGCTGAGTGAAAGTATTTGCATGACAAAGAAAAAACAAAGACATCTTCGAACAATTTTAGCTAACTAATTGATAGACAAAAATAAAAAGACAATAATTAATTTGACTTTGCTTTAGCACCATTATTGGCCTACTGTTAATGACTGGGCACAGACACACTCACCCGCAGTAAAAGAAGAGGAATATGCTGGAATTAAGTCTGTTATTTCTGTGAATATTTTACTAAACAATATTCATTTTATCTGAATAATCAGCACTTTACTTTTCTTTACCAATTATTTTGAGAAGTCATATGAGTATGTTGATATAAATTAATGCTTTCTTGTGCTGTGTGCAAAGACCCCACACAGGCTAAAGCAGTGGTTCTCAGTGTACCATCTTTTAGAAGATGAAATGAGTTCCCTCCCACACAACACTGTGTGAGGAATAATACCAAAGAAATATCCAAGTTCAACTTTAATGCAATACAGGTCAATCAATATTTTTTTCAACTGTTTTATTTTTATGTTTACTAAACAAGTTGGAGAAACAGGAAGAAAGGAAACAGATTTTGGATCATTGAACCTTAGCCTGGTGGCCAAGCCCTGGCTCCTGAGGACCATACCAAATAAACTACAGGACATTAAAGCCATGTGGGTTCACAACCTGGCTTTTCTGGTAGAGCAGTGTCAGTTAGGTGGCAGGTGGCAGGTGAAAGCAGGGCCTGATCCTTTGCATTGAAAAGTTGCTCTTGGAACCAGGAAACTCTGACATAAGCTGAAAGTGGAGTACAGAAAGGTGCTCATCCGCATTGAAACGAGTCAGCTGGGGTGGTTTTGGCATCTACTGTAAATGGCTGCCTCTCTTTACAGGCTTTTGTGGGTATAACCATTTGGGAGGGGAACCCAGGGCAGACCCAGAACATACTGGAGGAATTATATATCCCTGCTGAATGGGAATACCTCTAAAATCCCCAGGAGGGTGGCTGCATTTCCCTCCTAGTCCTCTTAATCCATAACCAGACTTTGGATAATTAGAGGTAAATGGGTGGATAGATGCATGCATGGATGGATGGATACATGCATGGATGGATGGATGACATTAGCTAGGATAGGTCTAACAGGTTTACACTTCGATACGGTTAAAACCTCCCAATGTCCACACCTGACACTAACTGGATTTCCTAAGCCACTTAATTTGTCTCAGATTAACATCTCCTCTTTGTGAAGTTCAGCTTTGAAGTTCTGAATTGTAATATGTGCCCCGCACTACTTAATTAAGCCTTGGTAAACTTTATCCTTCTTATTTTGAACCACTATTATCCAGACCTTTCTAAATTCCCAGCCTCATGCTAAATGCGAGTGAACACTCAGATAATACAACAATGACAGACCAGGCAGTAAGTGCCTCTTTCTGATACAAAGACATACTTTTTATGTTATTCTGACAATGGGGCCTTGCGTAACATGCTGGTGGTAGCGACCTCTGTTAGAGTGGAAGATTAATGGATTATTCAGGTAGATAGCCTCAGGGAGAAGAGGGCCACTCTGAAACTAAAATGACCCCAAATGGAACAATGACGCGGGTCTGCTTTTTCATATTTGCGGGCAATAGTGAAATAAATTGCTTTTTCCTCTTTTTATCTCATTATAAGTTTCTCTACAACCAGATACTCACTAAGAATTTCAACAAAAAACAGGAAACTGTCATACAATTTCATGCACAAAGCCATTGTTTTATCTGTAAATTTTCTCAAAAATTTGCTTTTAGAAAGAAAATTTCTCTAACCTGTCTTTGTAAGTGGCTTGCTGACCAGTGTTATGCAAATCCCAAAGAAGGGATAAAAATCATAGGACTGATGGGTAAGCTTTGCTTTAGTACTTGGCAAAACTAACAGTAATTTCGAATGATTTGAAGTTTCAATCATTTTCCAGCTGAAAAGTGAAGGATCTAACACAGGTCAAGCAGTACTGCTACTCCCACCATGCGCATCACACACTGTATGTAAGGCACTAGGCTTGTTGGAGGGGCACCATGCACCAGCAACCAACAAGATTTGACTCATGATAATGACAGCATATCTAAAGTTCATTATTTTATTTTCTGTCTGTTTAAGTCACATATATAGGAACTGGTGCTTGATAAATAAACAAGAAACAGAAGAAAACAAGGTGGTCTAATAGTTTTGTCCACAACTGTAAACTCTAAGTTGAATTCAAGATTGATGTGGATATCTCACAAACTACAGAAAAGAATAGTTCACAGTCACAGGGCTTCAACCTGCATGTCTAAAAGAAAAGAAAAAACAATGTTGAAAAACCTCAGTTCATGTCATGGGGAAAATAACAAATCAGTTCATGACGCTTTTAGCCGAGGGTGGCTTAATTATTTCTAAAGCCAATTATTCTGAACGGGCAACACTAATTATAAAGGTAAGCACTCGCTGCAGTCTATCTGCTCTCACTGTTATAGCAGTGATTGCATTTATTGTGTTTCCAACTATATGAGGAAAAGGCTTAGAGTTTTACTACCTTTCTAATCATTCTTTAATTCAGTTTCCTTGTGTTATTAAACTAAAAATAATGGGCACTCTTTGTATTTTAGCCTCAACCATGTTGCATTTGTTGGTCCATCAAACACCTGCTAAGTGGAAACAATGATCGTTCATGGTGCTACACTAATACTCCTTGGCAATGTTTCATTATATGTGTTAAGTATTTCTTTCAACTTCCTTCACATCTGGACACCAAAGATCCTTTGCTCCATCAAACAGCCCTGTTAGGAGGACATATCTGTATAGAATTTCCAGTCATATTTTTGTCATTCATTTGATTTTCTTCTTACTTACATTCAGTACCGCATCTGGCTTTAAAGTTTATTCATAATTCAATTCAATTCAACTTTATCTTTATAGCGGCAATTCATAACAACGTCATCTCAAGGCGCCTTACAGACAATCAGTTTAAGCCAATCTGATTGTTATAAATTCATACATACAAGCCAAATGATAACAAATAGCCGATGTAAGGAAACCAAATCTAGTCTTCGATCCGAACAAGCTCGAGGTGACAGTGAAAAGCAAAACTCCCTTTTAACAGGAAGGCAAAATCTCCAGCAGAAGCCAGATCATGGGGGGTGGCCACGTGCCTCGACCAGTTGAGGGTGACATTTTATTTGTCATCTCCTCTCCACACACCAGGCAACATTAAAGTCTCTGTGTCATTGTCCCACATGCTATTTCAATATTACTGTAAGTCAACCACACTTTGATTCCTAAACTTAACAAAGTTGTTTTAGTGCAAAACCCCAACAGGAAACTGCATATTGATGACATGTTTTTATAGATGCTTGAGCATGATCTCAGACTAGGGTTCTCAAGGGCCACTGTTCTGCAGGTTTTAGATGTTTCCCTAATTCTGCACACCTGACTCAAATGAATGGGTCTTTGTGGAGAATTAGGTGTGTTGGAGCAGGGAAGCATCTTGAACTTTCACGACTGTGCTTTTTTTTCAACAGAACACTTCACCAAAGACAGTAGTGTTACTTGCATTTCCTTGAGTGTCTAAAAGTAGAACAGTGGCGGAGCCTCCAGCGTTGAGGCCCTATCACATGGAGCCAGCTCACAGTTTGGCATAGGAAGGAGATACGATTAGGCTTCAAACTTTCCGTTCTGACAAAGTTTATAGTTTTGCTGGATTGCATGACCATTGGCCATCCCTTTGGTTAAAGTTATAAATTTCACTGTGCATCTGACGCAGATCTTAGGGAAGCCCATCCACACACTCAGGGGTGCAACTACCTACTTTCTGAAGGGTATGCAGACACATCACTGTGCCACCCCCCCCCCACGGAAAAATAACCACAAACTCAAAAGTTACAGTTGAAGTAAAGTAAGAAGTGTGTTGCATTTAAACTGCGTTTTAAAAGTCCAATTTATCTAGAAAAGTTATACAAATAGATGTAATGGAGTAAATGTAACTAGTTACTATCCACCTGTCTCTGCACCTTACTGGAAATTTTTGGTTTTTATGACCTCACTTATTTAATTATTCCTACCTTGTCAT
>JAVQJG010190751.1:0-22162 GCA_036024015.1 Craterocephalus amniculus | reverse complement strand
ACTGGCGACCTGTCCAGGGTGTACCCCGCCTCTCGCCCCTTGACAGCTGGGATAGGCTCCAGCACACCCGCGACCCACTTGGATTAAGCGGTTCAGAAAATGGATGGATGGATGGAAGTGCATATTATCCTCAAGTGTTTTGGTTATATTATAGGAAGAGACATGATAATTCACAAATAGAGATATCATATTATCTTTGCTGCGGTAAAACATGTCATATAACGTACTTCAGAATACTGTACATTTTAAATTTTTGTTTTAGTACTTGATTAATTACATTTTTCTAAGGCTCATAAATAATATGTAGCAGGAACAGTAACTTTACATAAGAATAGCATTTTAAGAAAGATTGTCTTAATATCAAGCAAATATGAAATACTGTGCCATGTCTCCTGGGTGGCACAAATGATAATTATCGCAGTGATGATCATACACCATCCTCGCAGTTGCAACTTCAGTCCCTGAGCAAACTGGAGAGCAGCTGTAAAATCAGGTGGTGGTTTGAATTCAGGTCAAAGCTCTGTGAAGCAACACAACCACTCCTCCTCCTTTTTTCCAAACTACTTAGTTAGTTGTTTGGGTTGTATGTTATCCATACCACAACAATAAAAAAAACTATTACAAACAAAAACAACACAACATATACAAAACAGAAAAAAAAGAAAACGCAGAGATTACACCATGTAGCTTTCCGTAATATTCAATGCCTAACATACAGACAAGTTTGCCAAAGGTTCCAAACTCTGGGAGAAAATCTGACTTTACTATGTACAGGTTAACTAACGTGTGGGTCATCATCTGAAAATCCTCCTTACAGAGCGTAGTGTAGACAGCCTTCAAACAGCTGCGCCAATAATCTACAGTAGAAACATTCAGGAGGTTTTTCTGATACAGCTGGAAATCATCCCACAAATGCACCAAGCATTCTTCATCTCTGAAAGATTTAAAGGACATTAGCATTCATAAAATTGATTTTTCAGCAAATCCATAATAACACTGATGTTTGTGCTGCTGCTGAGCCGAGCAGCTGGAAGTGATCTAAGAAATGCTGAAGCCTGCAGTATCATTAGTCTTTATCTTGACTTTTTTTTAGCTAATGCTGTAACACCTCTATATCCACTGGATGCCCTATGAGTATTCAGCTGAACAGATATTTTAATAAATAAAGTTTTAAACTGACATTTTGTTCTCACAAATGCCAGCATGAACTGAGCTTTAACCCTCTTTCCTTCCTCTGTTTAACATCAGGAAATTCAGCCAGTGCTTGTGTGAACAGGAGCGTGGCTGACAGGGGCAGCCGTGCGATGATTGGTTTACGGATCTCTGTTTTCTCTTATGTCTTCGAGGTCAGTAAGATTTACAATCAAATGGCTTATGACACCTTAGTGAAAGCCACCAAGAAACTGATGACAGGAAAAGAAAAGCAGCTGGCCACTAAAGAGGAATCGCAGTGACCTCACGCTGTGGTGCATGACTACAACGTGCTGTTGTCTTATTTTTTTACTACAACACCCAACATACGTACAATATGCATGCTAGTTTTAGCAGACAGAAGGTTGTTAAGGACCGCATATGGAGAATGGATTTGATAGACAGACACTATATGGTGTACACTGTATAGGAGATAAGAAGCGAGGTGCATCTCAAGCTCCAGTTAAACTGCAACTTCAGTCTACCACACAAAAGAGCAATTAAATATGATTTAAAGGCCAATCTGAAATGGCAGTGTGCCGCCCCCTATTGAAATATTATCGGCCAGCTACTTACTGTTTTAGATGGTGATTTAGTACGGTGGTCTAGTTTAGTTTATTTCAGTTGTCATCCTGAAATTTAATGGCTGCATTTTGATTTAAAGAGCGTTTTACCACCATGTGTGTGTTTACCTGTGTATGGAAATGTTCTGACAAGCTAAGCATAACAAATATGCATTTAAAAAATAATGATGAGTCAATAATACCCAACCACAACGCTTATTTTTTGTTAACAAGCAACTCTTTAACGTGCATACTCTGAAAATCACAAAACAAGCAATGCAGTTTTTGTTTCAATCATTAACAAAAATTACCCAAACAGTGGATATGAGCTTGTTAGATGTACACTGATTTTCCCAGTGTGTTTACTTAGCACTCAGATGGAACGCTGTTGATTTTTATGGGACGCATATGGCTGAATTTTATTGTGCTCAATTAAATTCCTTTAAACTAGGATTAACTTTTAGAAGCGCCAATCTTTATATGCTGCAAACATTGCCTACCATCAGTGCTCACAGACCGGGGTGTCAGAATCATGGCTGTCACAACAGTATTTAGTGAAAGAACCCTTCCTGCTTTTAATGGCCTGACCTACATCCCAGTTCAGAGAGCTAATAAAGGCAGTCTGGTGTAGGTCCTGGAGCTGCACAATGTCACTCACAGATGCCCAACTCAGCAAGATCCGGAATGCTCAATTAGTTGCTTTTATAGGGCCCATTAATATGCATTAACTCTCTTTTCAGAGTACAGGCACAAACAAACAGTTGCTGCTGGTAATATGTCAGGAAGGTAACAGATTTTTTTACAGACTTTATAAACGATATTACATTTTGGCAGCATGAAAGCTCACTGCAGAAATAAACAGAAAGTTGAACCTCAGTAGATTGAAGGATGTGTCAAAATACAGTGGTGGAATCAGACATATGCGCACTTCCGTGGTTTAATTTCATATTATTCTATATTTTTATTCTTATAATTCAAAAGGATAATATTATTGAAAGTTAATAATGATTAAAATAATAAAAAAGAAAAGAAAATGATTTTTTTCCAGCAAAAACCAAACTAAAGTGTTTTGTTCAGGCCAATCAAAATTGAATAGAGTGTTCGCTGATATAAATATCACGCAAATGTGATAGAGATTATGTAAAGAAAAAACTTCACCATATTTCACGGTAATAGGAAGTTATATCTTACATTTACATAGTATCACTGATCCACTTTCAGCTCCATCCCTGCTCCAAGACAATAATAGCTCATCACAGAAACCTACACAATCTGGTACCACTCCTCCCACAGAATAAACCGATCTGGCACACAGCAAGCTGAATCAATCATGGCACTTTATTATCCTGTCACTAGTCTGCTTCCTGCAAGTGTGTTTACCCTGTCCATGGCCCTGCAATCGTGGCTGTTCAGTGTACATTAAGACGGACATAATTGAGATTGTGGGCGGCCCAAAGTACAGGGCTCAACCTGTTGTCGTTAATCTGTCATATTGTGGAGAGTCACGGCGGCGGTGACCTATAGCAGTGCCTTGGAGGCACTGCTGATGGTGCTTTGTTGTTCAGGGCAAATGGCCTCACCTATTTTAAGTTTAATGGTTGGCCACCAACAGAGAGACCAAAGAAAGTGTGATCTACAGCCTAACCTTCTGGCTTCAATTCTTCGCTCTGGTCTTAATCCAGGTTTTGGTGCTTTATGTTAAGCTGTGACGCTCTTAAAACTCATCACCTCTGGATTTTTGTAAAGGTATTCATGATTCGTTTTATTATGGGTCAGAGTTATTTCAAGGCATGATGATGAAATATAAGCTGAAAAACTCAAAGGAGGAATAGTCATGCCCCTTATAATGAAAGCTTAATACCGCTCTTTGTGATATACTAAATCATACAGGCAATCAATTTAAATTAAATGGAAACTTTTCAGATAGTAGCAGTCTCACTTTAAATTAGATTACTGATGGCTGTGCTGAAAATTTGCCTTCACTTTGTACAAATTAAAGCTCTGGAAAGGCATTTACAAAATAACAAGATATAAATGAATGCAATCGTACTGTTGGAAAAGGTACTTTTCACAATCACACTCCATATTAGAAATAATAGCTAAATCTTGCCTCAGCGGTCTGTTATTAATTACCTGGCAAATAGAACCTGTCTGTTTTCAAACTGAGTAATAGTGGTGGCGAGAGATCACCAAAGAGAATTAAACAGCAATCAGAGTACATTTCTATCATCATAATTCTGATTGTCAGCATCACGTTTCCTGAGATGGCTCACAGCGGCATAACAAACCCTAGTTTTTATTAAGTGGTTAAATTTTCCGCCATTCATATTTCATATTTATGTTTTATTACAACCTTGTCATACGTGCAATCCTAAATTCTTTCTGCTGGTATGTAGCAGGATTTATTACATATGCAGAAGGGAGAATGCCGCATGAAACCGGATCTAATTGATAGTTAGATGATGTAGCTTCTCAATAGTAATTTGTTGCATCTTCTGATTTATTTACACCACATACAGCAGCTGTAACATGGAGCCAGATGAAGGCTTTTCTGTCTTTTTTATCACATTATATACTCATTTAACCAGCCTTGATTTTACACTGCAAAAATTCACAAAGCAATTGGCTAAAACCTTTAAGAGGATGTAAGTTTCTAGCTACGGCTCTTCAGACTGTGGCTTCTTTTATAGTGGGGGGTTATATCAGCCTGGAGACCCATAAGTTATGAAATGTCAGGATCCTATGCATTCTAATTGAGTGTGGAACAGTTAATGGCTGTGGAAATTCAGCCGCTTGACGTCTTATTCCCCTGTGTGCCGTTTCGCAGCCGAGCCCATGAGCCTCAATTAAATGACAAAATGGGCCCATTCTTGAAGATAACAACAATAAAAACACAAGCCTATAAGGCAATAATATCAGGTCTCACCTTGAATCAACAATGGCCACAGCTTGCAAATGGCTAAGACACTGTGATAAGGATAAAGACAGTGGTCTATCTGAATTTCTTTGAAGAGGTCTTTATATATCAGTTAATGAACAGATAATATTTTTGATTATTTCATTATTTGGTCAATTAAATGTCATCAAATGCTGCAAAAATTGTCCTGCATTATTTGTCAAAGAACAAATAAACATGTTCAAATGCTTCTGTTTTTTCAGACCAACAGAAGTTGCAGCCAAAAAAGGTTCTTTTAATGACACAAAAGACAGATATCTGGTTTTATTCACTTTTAAAAACAAGTTTATTGTCGCGTTTGGCAATTTTAAGGGGAAAAATACCATTAAGGATAATTAAAACAGTCCCTGATTGATTTAGTGCATGACATTCGAACATTTTTCAGCTAATTGATTCAGCTCTGTCCTGCTCATATAATATAAGTTAATATAGTGAAGGGAAAAAAAAAGATTACATTTCTTCAAGCTGGCAAGAAGCAGGTAAAACATACCCTGTCAAATGCACCCATAGGAGTTTGTTTTTTTCTTTTTTCAATAAGTTTTTCTCACTCCAAGGCCTACTTTTTTTTTCCATCAAACTAGATCATGTCCCAAAATATATCCTTCCGAAACTTACTTACCTATGTTTCAGAGAGTAAAACTTTTAAATCCTGAATCAATACTGCTTAAACCTTTTCCCATTTTCAGCAGATGTCTGCAATCTATAAATACACATGGAGCATGTCCTATTAAACCCTTGTGATATGGTGAGGAGGGAAATATTGAACCGGTCCTGATTGGAGTGGGGTTTTTTCATACCCTTGCTTATTGTTTTTATAATTCTTTGACTTTAACACCTTTACTGCTTCGCTGATTTCATGCAACAGACAATAGCTTTTCAATAATTCAATTTATAGCTTACCATAAATGGAATTCAAAGGACAATGCAGTTGCAAATGAACAACGGCGATGCTTTTGGCTTCAGCATCAGCCCTGCGTACCGGAGGAAAGGGAGAAATTTTATTTTACGGTTGCCTCACATTCCCATTAAAAACGAGGAAGCTACATTTCCAAGCATGTGGTGTAAATGTAATATAAAGAGTTGAAAGAGACAGATGGTGGAGTGAAAATCTCATGTGGCAGCAATGTGGATGATACAACCGCAGCCAGTGCCAATGTAGAAAATCCTCCCTAAACCATCTAAATGCCAGATTACATCTATTAATGCACTTTCATGTGCATCTATCATGTTCCTGTTCACACACACGACCAGGTGGGCAGTCTGATCCTGATGCTCGCATGGCCGAATCTTGTTCATCATTTATTGTTGATGCCAAAACCCCGAGAAGTGATGTGTGTGGGAATGGATCTAAAACAGAAGCGCTGAAATGAATTACCATCCTATTTATTTATCCGGCCCTTTCTGTCAATCACAGCAATAATCAGAGCTAACTCATTCAGATTTTGAGAAAATGAAGGATGCATTCCTTCCAATTTTCAATTTGGAAGTGGCCACTATGGCCATGATGAATGTCTGAATAGTCCATCTTCTTCCTCTCATTTCTCCTAACCTTTCCTGACAGCTTAGATATTGCCTACCTGGTAATTTGCTCTACAATAATTGTTACTGTGAGATTTCCCCCAGCTTTTAACAAGGATTCTTAACACCCTCTGTAGGTGACAAAATGCAATTACAAACACGAGTGCCCCCTATCTTGACTGGTCATCAGCTGATGCCACCTCAATACGCCCCCCTCCCAGGCCCCAACCGGTCCCATTAATGAAGTGAAAACAAAAGACACGCAGACAGACCCGACAAACATTTGCTGTGAATAAAACTTTAATTAAATGATATGTAGCTGCTCTATTGATTAACAGCATCAGTGATTAAAGTCTACGCCTGACTTTTTTTTTTCTAGCCTTGCTGTTTTGTTCCCACTCAGAGATCATTTATTGCTGCACAGGTTCTGTTTATTGATAAGCGTGCTTGATGAATGCAGATGCGGCTGTTAGGAGGGCGGGCGTGCTGATGGAGCGATCATATTGTGCGAAACACCAGACTCAGGCAAGAACAGCTGTTGCGGCTCCATCCGGTGGGACGCCATGTTTCACCACTGCCCTGAGTGCACATGCAGACACGCTGCTGTTAAGCTGCAGCCGACGTATTTGCGGCGCCCTAACAACTCTATGAATTTTATGACACATCACCACAGCTCCCTCATCTCTGTCCTGCACTAAAGCCTTAATTACTGGACTAATTGCTACGGCTATATACATCTAGCTGTAATCCTTTGGTGATTACAGTTTGTGTTCAATGCTAGGCTTATCCTTTAATTAAAAGGATTATTAACATTTAAAATTGAGTCATGAGGGATTAAACCCTTGAATGCTAGTGTCAAAAATATGTTTCTTTCCTAAATAAACTGAGAAAGTGGTGCATCATTTCAATCATTCTCAGAAGACTAAGTTTGGTGAGATGGTTCATGACTGTACCACTATTAGCCTTTTCAAGAAGCAGATTTACATTAGCAATAAGCCGTCGTCCATGTCTCCCTCCAATTAAAGTCTGCAAAGTGCTGACACATAACCTGTGGTGGGCTAACAATCAGTGCAAATAGATGGATAATGATACAGCTCTGACCGGAGAGGATCTCAACACGGGGAGAGCAAGATGAAAGGGTGCATGAGCCAATGATCAAAAAAAGGAACTTGTTATAATGCAGACAGTGAGATCTGCGAGGCCTCTCACCTTCAGAGTGAGTTCAAAGTTCAAAGTCAGCCTAAGCGGAGCATGATTGAAAATCATTGGAAATCTTGCACTAATAGGAGAGAGTTTGAGAAAGTGAGGATGGCTTAAGCCTTACTGATCAACACAAAGTCTCTTCATGTATACTTCTATGAGAAACTTTAAGGATGTACACATGCACCGATTAGCATATAAACCCATGAATATAAAAGATGTTCTGTTGATAACATCAGTGTCACAGCTGCTGCTTTGGTCACCCAACAGAGCATCATTTTGTCTGATCAATACCTGGCCTCATCAATAATGCAGCAGAGCTATTTGGCACCAATGAGGGAGACATGAGCAAGAGACCACGATGCTGAACCTGCCTCAGCAGTGTCAAGCAGCGAGAATCAAGAGCTGTTTGCCCATGCCAAAGACACGCAGCATTATCCTGCGCGAGTCTTCATTTGAATGTCCTAATTAGTTAATTAGTTGGTGGTTAAGGATGATATGAGCATCTCATCAATCTTGCTATCTCTAAAAATAAACACCCTGGGACGGCAGTGGTGAGTCATTAGAATACTGATGACTGTGGGAAGTGTGTTTGAAGGAGGAGAGGTCCGCTCCCGACACTCCATATATCCACAAACTACCCAGTGGCAGGAGGAAGACTGAAGAGCCATAACTGTGAGCATTGTATGGATGGCAAGTCAAGCATGACATAATGAGTTTATGGAAACTCTGAGAAGCTCAATTAATGTTTTCCCAAGCATAACTTTCTGAGATTCATTGACTTGTTTATCATTGATGGAGGGAAATGAGAATTAGACATGAGAATGAAGGCTGGTTTTATATTCACACATGATTAAAACAAGTTTACTTTAAGCAAGAATCGGTCATGCTTTAAATGTCAGAGCGGCGTCTGGTGAAGTGGCAGTTTTATATAGCAGCGAGTACTTTTCTGTTACTTCAGGCAGACTTAGTTTGCTCCTTATTTCAGCAGAGTATATGAAAGAAAGAGGGTAGAAGAGGAGGAAAAAAAACAGGTTAAAAATAGTTAGCACATGCCAGCGTATGATTGAGCTTCCCGGGCTCTGAAAATTCACTCTAATTATTCAACGGTATTCCTCTGTCATCCTTCACTGTACGCATTCCTTTGCTTAGAAGTACAAGTGACTCCAACTAATATACATAATTCTGCTACTTAATTGGCACAGATCGGGTGAAAGTGGGCTAGGAAAAATCCTTAGAGACTAATAGGGGCACATATCATTGGCTCCATCAGAACAGTAGTCCCATAGGTGATAGAAGTCAGCAAATATTTCATGAGCAGTGCTATCAAAGTACCTCACCTCTGGAGTCCTCTGCACTATCCTGCGAAGAACATGTCTGAAACAGTTGTTCTGTCAGGTGTATTTATAGCGGGCAGCCCCATGACTGATGCTAATGCCGTGGAAATTATGCACTGCACCATTGCTGTCATAACAATATGTTAGACTTAAACTGGGAGGTTAACTAAACTAGTCATTTAAGTTATAAGTGGGCCACGAGTGTATGTTTGTGTAAAAAGATATGAATTTAACCAAGTGCTGCATTAACTTCAATTGGTTTGCAGTGATATCATGGCCCTGGTTTTAGCCTTTTTCTCTTCAGATATGATGGTATTAGATGGCAAATGGGCTCTGTGGCTAAATGGGGGATTAAATCAAGTCACTACTAAAGAAATGTAAGGTTGACCCTGTGCAGAATGATACAATAGAACGGATAGGATTAAAGAAGTTAATAGTAAGGGCAATGGGATCAGGAATCACTCTCAGTTTTGCAAACATAAATTAAAAAAAGACATAATGAATTAAAAAGGAGGGAAAATGACACACATGCAAAAACCTCTTGTTATGACAGAAAGATAAATAGAAAATGACAAAGCAACCAAATCTGTGCAGCAATAATCATAAAATCTTAACTGACAGAGCCAATAACGTACAAAGATGCATCACTTAAATTATTTAACATTTTAATTTAAAAAACTGAAGCTAAGAAACTCAGACTTAACAAAATATTTAATGACTATCACTCCTTACAATGTGTAGCCTGATTGACACAAAAAACCAAGAGATAGAGACAGTTAACTGGCATGTCGGATGTGGTGAGAGCAGCCGTGTACAGGAATCGTTAGCACTGATAATTAGCCCAGTAAAATCTCATAATAGCCAGAGAATATGAGGATATTTCGCAGGACTGGGTGCACCCTAGGGTGTCAGCGCTGTTCACTCAAGATGCTTCTGCATGTAATTACAAGCTAAAAATGCCACAACAACATAAATTCAAGAATGCTTTCAAAACAGCTTGGATGATCATCCCAAAAGTTCACAGCACAGTTCAGGTCATACATGACAACATACAAGGACAAGTGTTTACTGTGAACTTGATATGCATACCCTGTTACAGAGTAAGCAGTTCCAGATTCATCAGACTCATGGCGTGCATTATTTTAGACTGTGATGACGAAACTTGTAGGACTGATATACAGTATATGTATATTAAAGAATGCTTAGCATGAATGCCGTGGTAATGAGCAGCCTAAATATCATGCTGCAAGTTTACATTTTCTATCACAAAACAGACTCATTAAACTTCATCTTAGGGCTTGAATAGGCTGAGATGCAGACTTGAATGTAACTTTGCATTATGAGACTTATAAGCAAATGCAAATTCATATGGAATCTCTTGGTTTGTTTTTGGAATCCAAGGAGTGCAATTATATTGGCTGGATAACACAGATACCATCCAGTTCTTTACTAATGGCACATTCATACTGTAACACTATTCTGCATTGTTCACAAACTGTTGTCCATGGAGCTCATTTCTGCTTATTTCATGCTTAGGAAAACACCTTCCAAGGTGAAGATTGT
This sequence comes from Craterocephalus amniculus, assembly GCA_036024015.1. Lineage (NCBI taxonomy): Eukaryota > Metazoa > Chordata > Actinopteri > Atheriniformes > Atherinidae > Craterocephalus > Craterocephalus amniculus. The sequence goes on along the minus strand of JAVQJG010190751.1, from coordinate 11,834 downwards.
TGAATGATCCGGCAGTGTCATTTACCAGTGGAAAGGAGAACTGTTTTTTATGGCTGACAACATCAGAATGTGGGCAACAATCTGTGTGTTAGGTAACATTAACTTTTTCATTACAAGCAGATGTAACCAGTTTGAGCTGGCGCTAATCTTATTAACATGACTTTTTATTTGCTTACGAATAAAAATAACACTATAAACCAAAGAACAAAACATTAAATTGTATTATTGAGAACACTGTCATTAAAACGTTTTGGTTGCATTTACTGGAAGCAGAGTATTTTTTGCCAGCCTAGTGACTGGCCAACATGGCCATAACGGGTGTGAGATTGGCTCCTTTTGGTTTGGTCTTGTTCTGACAATGTTGACATGACAACATGAGTGCATTCTTATGTTGGCATAGATTAAATTATGCCATGTGGACAAGCTTGTTTGTGGGAACATAGGAGAGAAAATCTATCTATTTATATCTATCTATAAAGATCTATTTAGGAAAGTTTATTTGTACAACACATTTCATGTACAAGACAACTCAGTGCTTTACTTAAAATGTTTTTAAAAATTACAGCAACGTGCAAAAAGAATTCTTAAGAATAAGACATTTACAGAGAAATTTTAAAAACCTAAATAAGACCTGTCTATCTCTGCCAAAATTTCCCTCAGTCTGATACTTCAGTGTTAATCACAAATCTCCCTAACTGAACCATCTACTGATTTATCAACACAGTTGTCGCTTCTGCTCCACATCTGAATGGGAATTTGTGAATGAATCAATCTGAAAGTTATTTAAGCCCAACTGATGCAATGAGTTGCCTCTGATTTCTTAAACAAACTTGTTGAGAGACCTCATGGAAAAATGTTAGTCTGTATAAGAAAGGTCAAATCATCGGCATGCCTAAGAAGAGAAAACATCCAAGGAGAAACTACTAAAATTGGTTTAAGGACTGTCCAACACATCATTAAAACCTGGACAGAGAACCCTCATCTTCCAGGAAGAAATGTGGTTGTAAAAAAAATCCTGGTAATCAGTAATCACTATGAGGTGAAATCAAAACAAATAAAAACAACAGTGGAACTCAGGTATATGTTTCATAGTGAAAGTAAAAACATTTCCACATACACAATGCAAAGGGAACTCAAGGGATTGGGACTGAACAGCTGTGTTATAAGAAAACCACTGATCAGTGAAACCACTAATCACCAATGTTAAAAGGCTTTAATTTGCTAGGGAGCATAAAGATTGGACTCTAGAGCAACAGAAGGAGGTCCTGTGGTTTGATGAGTCCAGTTCTACAGTGATGGGTGTATCTGAGCTAAAAGAGAGGGAGATGAAGTGATGCACCCATCAGTCTATGATCTGGGGTTGCTGCAGTTGCTCAGGTCTAGGTTCAGCAACATAATGTGCACAAAGAATGAGGTCAGCTGACTACCTGAACATACTGATTGACCAGGTTATTCTATAAATGGATGTTTTCTTCCCTGATGGCATGGGGATATTCCAAGATCAAAAGATTCACCGAGCTCTAATTATTAAATTTAGGAAGCATGACACATCATTTCCACCCATGGATTGACCACCAGAGGCCAGACCTTAACCCCATTGAGAATCTTTGGGATGTGCTGGAGAAGGCTTTGGGCTGTGGTTGGACTCTCCATTCATCAATACAAGATCATAGTGAGAAATTCATGCAACACTGGATGGAAACAAATCTTGTTACATGTCAAAACAATGCCACAGTGCATGCATGGCATAATCAAACCTAAAGGTGGTCAAACAAAATACTTTGTTTCTGCCAGGCAGTATATTTCAGTCATCACCAATCTTGAAAAGCACTTCAAAACTTCAAAGCAGATTTTCACAGTGAGGTTCCCCTCACTATGGCAAATTCATCATCCATCTTGCGTCCTAGCTGTACTCGAATCTCTCTCCTGACAGTACAAAAGTCAGTCCTAGGTGACTCGCATCTCATCATTCTTTGTCTCTTTCTCTCTTTCTATTTCTCTCCTCCTCTTATAATATCTTCTTGCATGTCTTTAATGAATCATCCACTATGCACATTCAAAATTACCAGTATGTATCTCCTTGCTAATATGTGACACAGTTCATAAAGTGAAACTCAGATGCAATGTCACGCAGCATCCCAGAAGCAAAAGTTTTGGAGTGCTGTTTTTCATCCTCGGGATGCTGCTCCATTGTGAATGTCACTGGGCCACTAAATCAATCAGGAACACTGTGTTTTAAATAAATGTCAATCAAAAGATATCATTACTCTGAATAGTGAAAAAACACATCACAAGACGGCATTTCACTGCAAGGGAATGACACAATATCTGTAGTATTTTCCACCTTTCAGACCTGGACAGCCCTAGGCCAATTTAAACCCTGGTTGTGTGACTTTGTAGATGGAGAAGAATGAAAAAGAAAAACTTTTAAATATTATTTATTTGGACAGCATAGCTAACTCTTGGCTAACTCAGTCATTCTTTTCTTTATGTTAATGTAAACCAAGCATGCCAATGCTCTTTAACTTCCAGGTTCTAACAATACACAGTGTCAATGAAAAATGATCTTAATCATGCTAATTAAGCCCATATGCAAATTATATGATCTCATTGTTTTTACTCCATTTAACTAAAATTGTTATCTTTTTTCTTTCTTTCTTTCAACTAGCTTATAATATATTCAAAAAAGTTTTTTTTTTTCTAGTCTTATCATAACTGGGCTCAGGGTGTCTCATCCAATACCACGTACAGATCCAAAATCAGAGTGAGATTAACAAGTTGCATACTTTGGCATGAGGAAGAAATGAGGACACATGCTTTTATGCATACAGCTGCATCAGTTTAAAATATTCCTTCCAACTTTGTAAGATAAAATAAATAGATAAAAACTGAGAGATACATGAAGATTAAGTATTATCAAATCATTAAGTTCAAACATTTCTGCTTTTAGAATAAGTGACTATGTTATCTTTTAACAATAATTTAGCTAGTAATATAGATTAAATTCGGAATTGATGTTAAATAGAATAGATTTTACATTTGAAATCAATTTGAGATTAATACATTTCTTAACCTACATGCTTGAAGCTTACTTACAAAATGTCGTACAGAAGATTTCTTTATAGCCTGGAAGAAAAAGAAAGTTGTCAGGACATAGTGATTAAAAGCTGTTTCCAAATATAGACACTATAGCTGGCCACCTTCTATCTCAGAATAATGTTAAAGATTACTATAAATTATATCTTTAACCATGAGCTTCTCAGTGCTCCCAAATCACACTAAGAGGCACATAGTGAGTAATACCAGACAGTATTGAACATGTGGATGCACGGATGGTATCATTGACCAAATATTTCAGAGACTTCTAAACTGCTACAAAATCAAAGCGGTTGGTTATTCATTGCTCAGGTTGTACACGGTTATCTGTGTGATGATCTGCATTTTGGTTGACACCAAAACTACAAGAAATGCAGTCCTAAATAATAAAGCAGCCCTGCAATAAGAGTTTTACTCCACAAAATAAGAAATTGTGGCTACTAAAAGAATCAATTTTTGACATTTCACCTCTATCTACAAAGAGTTCCCTGACCCTGGATCTCAAATTTACAGCTCTATACAGCCTCTATCAAAGTGTTTGTCAGCAATGTGTTTTGTTGAAAGTTTTAGTGTAACACATTGCTGATCATGACATGTATGGATTTAATGGGCCCTTGAGCCACCCTTATATATCTCATGTCGTTCAAACGGGATAAATATCTGAGCTCTGGGTGTAATAACACAGGGGGAGATTTGTGGATGAGACTGCCATTTCTAATCTTAGATCTATTAAAGTGCTTCTGAATGAATCATCAAAGCTGTTGATGTCACCGAGGGCTTGTTAGCTGGATCTTGCAGTCAATAACAATTTCTGTTGGGGGTTTGTTAAAAGGATACCACTGGGTTCTTGTAACAGTTATATAATTAAAGAAAAATATATATGAAGTTAATTTGTGCTATTTGTATTTATACTTCACATCGCACCCAAAATCCCATAACAGCCAATTGTTTAGTTGATCAGCTTTATGTGGAATAGCACCTGAGATAATGTATGATCCGAACACAGAGAACAACTGCAAACAGTTTTTTCTTGGAAAGGAAAAAAACAGATATCTTTTTAAGATCTGAGATAAAAGAACAGTTCCAGCTGTGGATTCCTTCTGAAGAAGCAGCGATGGCTTCTTCCACCGTGTAGAGAGGCTGTTCGGACAGCCCAGGGAGAGGGATCATGAGTACAATATTGACTTTAAATTACAGCAATAGCTGCTGCTCATGCTGTCTCAGGACCGCGCTGTGGATCAAACACAAAGATCAGGCCAGGATTAAGGAAAAGCCACTGACAAGCACAGAGCCGCCTCTCTGCTGCTGCAACACACACACACACTCACATAGCACTGCCCAAATCTCACACTAAGCTCTCCCCTGCCTTGCAACATGTAACACACAGACCTTACACTCCTCTAATTTGGATTTCAAAGCCACAATTGATTACAAAAATAAATAAATAAATCTAAACACAAGGTGTAAGGCTGCCCAGTTGTGTGTGTGAAGGCACTTTCAGTATGGATCTATTCTGAGGACTACAAGGTGGAAACATTTCCTCCCTCACTCTCATGTTTGCTTACAAGATACAGTCGTGTTCTTGTAACACCTTTTAAACGGGCTTTTATTTTCCTTTTTCCTGGCAGTTAAGCACAAAAAACAGTGCAGATGATGTGCTGGGAGTCATTGTCTGCAATCAGGGAGGAGTACAGGATCTGACTGCAGTGATAAATGATCGTACCTTGTGCCTTGCGTGACAAAGAAACTGCAGCACAATCTGCATGTGCTCCATCCTTTCGCCATCATTAGGTGTAATTGGGACTCACAGTGAAGCATGTTCTTTTCCCGCTGTACTGTAGATGTATCGGGAATGAAGCCGCTGCTCCTAATAGAACAAGCTACAGACGGGATACACGTCCAGGCCACTGCTACAGCGATATCATCATGTCCTAATATCACACTCCAGGCCTAAATGGAGGCTCAACAGATCAGTGCATGTATCAAATCTCCTGTAGTCTAATGTCAAACCATGTCTTTTGTCATGTTTTTTTTAAGTCAAGGGTATGCACACAAGGTCATTATTGGCATCTGTCGGAGAAAGCCAGAGCATCTTCTTTTACTCTAAACAGGGCGCTGATTACAGAGCTACTCATTAGCTGTAATGGGGATGCATGTGGAATTTACAGCATTTTGTAACAAGGTTAAAACAGAGACATGAATCTTTGTATTTATACAGCAAATCCTGCAGAACCATTATTCATCATTAAGGATATCTAAACAGCACAGCATATACAGTAAGTTAGGACTAAACTGGAATAGCAATATTTAATATGGGGTGGTAAATGTGTATCCTCGTTGCCCTGTTTCTACGTGAAATATTCCAAATCCCCACATGCAGTCTTTCAAATGCTGCAGAGTAAGTTCTGGCAGCAGCAGAAACACAAAGTCTTTGTTTCATGACCTCAGTCTGTATGTCCTTCCCCCCGTTTTGAATCAAAGCCCCCCACACCATCTTTAGCATTTGGAATTAATTGCACTGTTATCCTCAAATTAATTCCTAACTGTTTTACAACACACAGAGAGAAAAGGGCAAACCAATTATTATTCTGTTTTCACCTTACAGAGGGGGATATTATGCAAATCATCTCCTCTACATGAGAAGGAAAAGGGGCTTTCTTTTCCTCAGCAGATGCTGCCTAGACAGTCTAGCGTACTGTGGGGGACAGGAAGTGGGGATGCTGTGAAGATCTGATCGCCCCACCTGGCTTCCTACTGACTCCAAATCTGGGCAATAATAGAAAAACAATCTGATTAATTATTTATTTCAGAAATTTGTTTTTCCTGTATCTCACACTGGACAACTAAGGTGAAAAGGAATGTTCTAAGTGATGTCTGGAAGTATTTTACAACTTCTGTGCTTATTAGCTAGAGGTGTTTCTTGATGGAAGACAAAGTTCCCTGGGCTAGGCAGCTCTGCAAGATGTTTTATTTGCTTCTTTCCCAGGAAATGAATACATACTAAGATGGAGCAGCGAGCCTGTGAGCCAGACATCACGATGTGGCTGACAGGAAAGCAACAAGCAGCGCCGAGTTTCAAAGAGGACAGGGGGGCATCTCGCCTCCCTGGGACGCTCTGCACTTTTGACCACAGCGAGTGTTTATTAAACTGAGACCTTGAGACCTCCGAGAAGTAGCGAAATAAAAGCTAAAGCAGAGACGAGCAGCATTTCCAGCTCCTTAACAGTCAGGAGCCATAACGCTTTGTGAGCTGATTTAAAATCTGCTTCTTCTTCTTCCAAGGTGGAACAAAACAAAAGCCTTAATGAGCTGTAATGATGAGTTAAGGTCAAAGCGCTTATCATCTTTACAAATCAGCAGAAGATGTGCTCATGGAAATAAACTCCCATGAGTATCCATCATCACCTCAAAAAACTGCACGCAGTGGCACAGCTCCAGGTATTCCAGCAAATTGGGCTTTTCGACGTGGAATGGATCAAACGTCGGCCAATTATCCATTATTCTCTCTAACTGTGATCTGCTGCAGCTCTGTGAGTGGGTGACGGCAATTGTGTACCTCATTGTGCATGTGTTTGGGCCAAACTTAATCATGATGTCAGGCTGTTAATAAAAGGTTGTTAAAGGAACAAAGATCCAGGTTTTACATATGTTAGGCAGGGGAGGTCTCAGGAAGCCCCGTCTCTGAGGTAAACTCGGGCCCTCATGACAAATGATGCTCATGCTGAGATCAGATAGTTAACAAGAGATCCCCTTATTAACCAGGTCTGCATAGATAATTGGCACTTGAGCCTCACATTTTAAATCTGGCCTGAGCAGTGTCATTTATCAAGAACCCGAGCATCCTGTCAGGGCTCTATAATAAGCTGCAGTAACTGATGAATCAAGATTAAGCGGCTAGATTGAGAATGAAGGAGGAGAAAATGGGCCACAGCCATGTTGCAAGGACATGACTTGATATTCATAACATTAAAGTGGTTTTATTGCTTACAGGGAAAGAGGGATCTTTCAAGCGGTGCTACCTGAAAGTGTAAAATAGCCCTTGCTTGGCAGCATCATGATGAGGAGTCATGTGATTTTGCTCAAAGTTGTGGTATCATATATTATAGTTAAGGATTCTTAGCTTTTAATTATAAACAGTTTTTACTTTGTTTTTAAAAGGAAAAAAAGGGGAGGGTACATGCACACCTTTGATTAATATTGGTATCAGCAAAAGAAGATTTTTAATAAACTAGCAGAATAAAAATCCTTTTGGCCGTAGGAAAACATTGCATTGCAACATTTTTTTTGCATGCTATCAGAAGTTTAGCTTGCGAGACCGAAGCAGGTCTCACTGTTGCCTTGTTGTTCTCGGCTAGAAGCAATCTGTTGTTATCACACAGTTTTAACTGGCATTAGCTGAAACAATACAGATGCTCATTATAGCTGTTACAGCCGTACAAGTGTATAAAGCACGATAATCATACAAGGAGATAATAAAACCTCGTCAGAGTAACAAAATTAGTTGCATTTCAGACTCACTGGTTTCCAGTGGCTGGTCACTGTGTGTGTCCAAATGCACGTGTGTGTATGTGTGTGTTCGCCGGTCCTCCGTTTATCTCACTGGTATATAAGTGCAGTTAATTACAGATGATGGGCTGGTGATCAGCTGCAGGTATGGGAGCCACCTCAGGCATCACCCAGCCTTGCACCTCCAGCACTCCTCTGCTCTGTCAGGCAGGTTTGGCAGTCTCTCCTTTCCCTAAGTCTCCAGCTGTCCAGTGGGGTGCGCCAAGTCACAGCAGGAGTGCCTGCCTCTCCATCTCTGGCCCATCTCTTTCTAGGAGTGTGAGGTGTGAGATGTGTGTGTTTAGGGGGGAGTATTGGGGGAGGGGGGGTGGTCCTCTCTGTACTCACATTACTCACTAGCAGACGGAGCATGCTGCCAGCACCCAGCATGTCCGCCCACACGCCCCTGCCCTGCCGGTTAGACCTCACGGTTGGAGGAGATGATGGAGAGAATCTGGGATCTAGGAGGGGGGTGGATCCAGAGGAATCTGAGAGGCAGAGAAAGACAGAAGCGCAGAAGCTTACCTCCATCCCACAAGCCGAGCCTCGGACAGCCCGACCCGATATGGTAGTCTGAATCTCCTTGTTGGGTTTCTTTTCTGGGGGGAAGTAGGCAGGGTGTTAATGTAAAATGACAGCTGAGTGATTTGCTTGGTTTTGTGCGATCACCTCCCCCTGACTACGGCACGACGCATTCTACAGGCATCTTTTTTGGAGAACAGAGGTTTTGAGCTCATTTTGACGGTTAAATTTTAAATTATTATTATTTTTTTAAGAATAGCACTGAAAACTTTGTAAGTGTGATAGATAAAACAAAACATACGGACATGAACAAATAAATAGACATAGCATGCAATTGGAAATAATCTACAAAAATGCAAAACCTTGCTTGATATCTGTTCAAAGTGTTGAAATATTTGTGTAAAATTGGTGACTTTTAATACACCAAGAGACTAGAGTAAGTTCATGTTCATCTTTTATAATGTAGAAATAAAGTGAAGCAAGATTGCATCACAGTATCTGCAACAAATGCATAGAAACAACAATAATAATATGAAAAACAGCAGTCAGATAATGCTAGTTAATTGCTAACATTGGGACATATTTCTCTGCAAAAAATCCTCATCCAAATAAAAACAGCAAAAGACTCATCACTACCAGCTGGAATGCTTTCATGTGCCCACAGGGGGCTCTAGTGTACCACAGATTTTAGTGCCTCAGCACTGTTAACTGCAGTCTAGAGACCACGGATACTGATTGTGTCGAGGGTAGACCTTTTGAACTGCTGTGTTATACGATTGATACAAACATTAACCAAGCTTATGCACAAATCACAACATAAGCAGGCTGTAATGTGCAAATTAAATGCAAAACAGGGTAAAAGTTGTAAAAACCAAGTAGAAATGTACTCATAATGTGACGTTACACTACATAAAAGAGATACAAAAAAACAGAGAGAAGCCAGAGTGAATACAGACCTTATTTCAGCTCTTATATATTTCTATGTGTCTGAGTGTTTATGTAAGCGAGACGGCGTGTGCGTGTGTGTGTGTGTGTGTGTGTGTGCATACATGTCTGTACGAAATTCCAAGGTGGTGAACAGTACTTGATGAGCTAGCTCTGGAGACCTCTGAATTTTAATGATGTTGGAGATGATATTGTGTGTCCTTCAGCTTGTTATACTGACACAAGCACTCCATAAATCATCATACCTAGCTATCGTAAAATCAATACCAAACTGCTACCTCAGCGCTAACCCGTAATAAGTTTTTCAGCCATCTAACAGCTTAAACTTTGCTGTAATGCCGTTCGACCTATAGGTTAAGATCAGAGCATGCTTAATTTGTTTTGTAATAGAGACTTTCTAATCCTTAATGAAGCGCCTATTAGAGAGGCTTTTGTTGGCACATTGGTGATCAGTTGGTGGAACAGCCACTGCAATTAAGTTTGAATCTTTGTCCTGGAGCAAAAAAAAAAGGAAAAGAGAAAATGAAAAAAAGGAGGGGTGTTAAAAAAAGGGAAGCTTGAGCGGTCAATAAATGTTAATCCAGTCAGAACTCGTCTGTACCTTTGAACAGGACTCACGCTGGGGTTTTTTCACATGCACTTGTTTTATCCTTCCCTTAAGAGAGGCCATCCCTTAAGGATACTGCCACTGATCCTGAGACCAGACTACCACTCACTAATAAGAGCCCATGTGTAAGCAATATTGTCCGCATTAAATACATTATTAGTGAGCTTTGTGTAAAACATAAGCCATAAATACATCCAGAGAAATAAATGGATGACTGCAGCTTTTCCACAGGAAAGCTGGAATAATGGGGCTGCCTTTAGGTAACAGTGGTAAAGTTAAATGTGAGCTTTATGGCTCATCTGAGCGATTTAATGCACCTTTTATATTTGTCTTCTCTCTGAAAAGGAAAAAAAAGCTGCATATGTTGTTCGAACACTTACCAAGATGCAAATAACAAAAAAAAATGAAAATGACAAGCTTCATGTAACCTTGTGGGGTTGTTTTTTTTTCTTCTTCTTTTTTTTGTAGAATGATAGCTATAACTGGGGCAGCATTTCTGAGACACACAACATATGTAAAAGCCTTTGCACAAGAGAGAAGCCATTGCTACAATTTCTGAAGCGTAAACAGCTTATGAAAGTCAAATGGATATGTGGCATAATCTGACATGGCGAGTCGCTGCTTCAAAAACAGCCCTAACAAACCACGAATTCAGACAGCAGCGACAAAGGTTGCATGTTTTAATACGCTCCACAGGTGATCAAGCTGTAATATGAGCACGTTGCAAGTCAGCCAATGAAATCGGTTGACTATTTTACACAAAAACTTAACTCCTGGTGTTTTGTTTTGCAAAAAACAAAAAACAACAAAAAAAAAAAACAATAGTGATAATGGACAAAGATTAGACAAAAAACTGTATATTTGACCACAACGAGGTTCCCATTTAGTCTCCAATGGGTGTGGCATTAAAAGGTTAACATGGATCATCACCCTGAATATGACTAAATATTCCTGTGTGAAAGATTAACCGTTAAAGTGACCCGGTACTGCCATCAGCTTGTTTACTTATGAGTATTGGCAAGGGAACACTCATGTACCCATGGTTTTTGGGGACACTGACTTTGGCTGTGATTCACACACAGTAAGAGGTGGAAACCAGTTGTCAGAGGTCTCGCTGGTTGACACTGAAACATCTGTGTTTTAGAGTCTGATGCTGATTACAGAGCAAGAGGATAATAGAGCCTGGATAATAGAAAAATATTTCAATGAGTAATTATGTGTTTTTTAATAAAATCCTAAGGTGACATCCACATGGGTCTATAATAACTTACTTACTCAACTTACTTTAACAGGGAGTAATATTATCCTACCCTATGTTAAGTCTAACATGTCAGATCTTTTTCTGTTTTTTTTGATGGGCGATAAACATTTGACTTCCCTGTCTGATCAGATGTACGTCCTTTTGCTGGCAGTGTCAGTCAGTTTAGTTAATCAGGAAAAAAGAGGGGAAAGAGGCAAAAGCCTGGAATGCAGAGTTGGGTTTCAGATTTTTTTACATTTATTTTCCTGTATTTTGTGAGATCTTCAAAAAGAAATGTTAATCATTCTTATAATCTTTTAAATTAATAATAACAACAACAACAACAACAATAATAATAATAATAATAATAATAATAAATTTTATTCATATAGCACTTCTCATAAAACTCAAAGCAGCTGTACACATTCAATGTAATTCAAATACAAAAACTGAGTATTTTAAGAAATAAATTTAAAACATCTACTCAGGACATGCAGAGTTTCTCAGTTGATATTTAACCCTTTAAAGCCTAACTCTCCAAAAAAACTGGGAAGATAAGTCCATAATCTTTTAATCTGAAGTCTTTATTTGGCCCTTTAATGTATGTGTTTTTTTTTGTTTGTTTCTTTTTATTTAAAGTATATTTACCATCTATCACCATGTGGTGTGCCAAAATCATTGTAATGTATTCTTATGCTTCCTCATATCCATTAGGGGGCAGAAGCAAGATTCATATTGTAACACATTTTCGAAGGTTTCAAGATGTTTTTACCATAAAGTGCTGCAAAAAGTCTCAGAAACTGTATGGATCTATGATATGATATTTATGGCTTTATAGAAATATATATATATATATATATATATATATATAGATAGATA
>JAVQJG010190731.1:0-17644 GCA_036024015.1 Craterocephalus amniculus | reverse complement strand
ATTCTCCCTAGGAGTGAGTGTGTGTGTGAGTTGTTGTCTGTCTGTCTGTCTCTCCATGTCGGCCCTGGCGACCTGTCCAGGGTGTACCCCGCCTCTCGCCCCTTGACAGCTGGGATAGGCTCCAGCACACCCGCGACCCACTTGGATTAAGCGGTTCAGAAAATGGATGGATGGATGGATGGAACTCAGTGATTCTATTTCTTTTGTGTATTATCTTTATATTTCTATGTGTTGATATTCTTTGAAATTTAATGGATTTTTGTCTGCTTTTTGTTTGTTTTCTTTCTACCCATCACTTGTAAAGTATTTAAGGAAATAAGTTTCACTTAAAACTACTTTAAGGTTTAGGCCTGTAATGTTAAACATTGGACAAATCAATGACATAATGTCTTGTCCATGCTGTGAAGCACCACTTTGCATCACTGTGAGAGCAGCTGTACAATTAACAGTTTAGGGACATGTTGAATGTGTGATCCAAGCCGTGTATTTTCTGGAATGTGTACAATTTATCTATTGTATGAAATTGTGACATTGTTTGAAGACAGTAAAATACAAACATTAGAGAGAAAGTGCATCTGAAATGCTATCTGCTTTAATGCCAGAGAAAAAATACACATAGAGAAAGCAATAATTACTGGAAACATGAAAGAAGATGCTGTGCTATTGATATTTTATAATGAATTCTAAAAATGAAGCAAAGGGAGAAATTAAAGTATTCATTGAAATAAGACAATTTTTTGCTCCTTTTTCTTTTCCCTTTACTGGTGAATATCCAACTCAGTGATTTTAAATTTCCCCTGCTCCGCTTCCCACAGTATCCAAGAAAACCAGAGGCCGCACCTTCATGGTGGTGTGTCTGAGCGAATACCAAAGGCCTTTCCAGGTACCCCACACCACACCATTGTCATACTTGGCCTTGTACTTCCCCTTGCGGTAGAACTTTCCATTTAAATTGGCTGCGTGACATCTGTAGATAGAGGGTTACCGTATAACGTCAAATTCCTGAATCCAATACAGAAAATAATATTCTCACAAGGGCAAGGAGCTTACCTGTTGAACCACCAACCTGCCTGGTTCTCCCTGGCACAGCTTCCCTGAAGAAAGCGGTCATTATCCTGCCATCATCATCATTAGGTTAGAAAAAAGATCTGCAACTCCATGATATTATAATTATTAGCATCAGAACAATGGGAAATAAGCATTGATGTTCAACCTGATCTCTGGTGCTGAACTGCATCCCAGTGAGGCAGGCAGACCACTGCTCCACCATTCCCCCACCACCTGCCAGAGCATCACCAGCTTTCCCACTGTACTGCTCATACTGGAGGCGATATTTATCCTGAAAGGAGGAAAGTAAGCAATGTATTGTTATAGTATGTTCAGAGTAAAGCTCACATTAAAGTGGAATTAATCAAACCAGATGTTCTCACAGCCTCATCAGAGATCCTAAAGTTCTCATAAAATGCATGACTTTGCTGTCCTTCCCAGTCCATCAGATCAATCTTGACCAGATTTTTACCTAAAGGCCAAAGAGGGGGAAAACGAGCTGAAAAGACATTATATAATACTATAAATTAAATAATACTATATTTGAGTAAATTACTGAAAGACTGAAGTGATTTCTGACCTTCTGACAACAGACTGTACATGCGCTCATTCCCCAACCAGAACTCATCATTCCACAGTTTGAAGTCTCCAAAGCCGTCTCTGTAATCCACCCAGTCTCTAAAATTAGAATTAATCTGATATTTTACCTTAAATGGAAGCGTATAGAATATCTACATTGTAATTCTGAGCTTTTATTATGTTTGTTGGCTGTTTTTTATTTCTTAAATACCTGTTGAAATCAACTTTTCCATGCCTCCGTTTCTGAAACACTGTCCACCCTCCTCCGTCCTCCATATCACAGTAGACTAAAAAGGGCTCCTGGTGTAATTTGGGTCTGACACGATAAAAACCGCTTGGTGGTTTCATTCTGTCAAACAGTTCAGAACAGTCTAGAAAGTGAGGATTGGAAAGGTTTTAGAAATGGCAGATAATCGTCTTTATTTTTGGAATTGCTTAATCTTGCTTCATAAATCATGTCCAAGCTAAGTCAAAATTTTCTAAATGCATCTGTTCACACATCTCAGTCTAAAACTGATCACTAGAGCTGTCATTTTCTTACCTTTGTCGTGGACAATCAGATTCCCAGCCGGTGGCAGCGGTTTTCTCTGTGTCGTATCCAGGCTGCCGCTCTGGTTCAGCCCAGAGGAGGAGTCAGTTTTAGGTTTACTATCAGTAACAAGAGGCTGAAATGGTTGGAAGTATTTATGCATCTGCAGGTGCTCGACCTGCCAGGTTTTAATCAAAAGCGTATTCTCCAGTTTCCTTATGCTTCTTCTGAGAGCCACAACCTCTGGCCCACATGAGTCTTTTTCCTTAAATGAGAAAAATATTTCAAATTCTTCATGATAAAAAATTAGACTTAGAGACGAGGCAGTGAAAAGATTGAGCTTTTCACTGCTTTTATGCTTATTCTTAGATCTTCATTGAAAAAAAAACCCAAAACAATCTTGTCATTCCCATTATTAGAACATTTTAAAGAGTTGTGTTAGCTACGTACAGAGAGCTGTGCAGAAGAGCCCATGGTTGGCCATAGCAGATACAACAACAGCAACACCGGCATAACTCGGAGAGAAAACTCCCTTGCAGTAACATTTATCTGAAATATATTAAATATTGATCATATTTAACAGGAATCAATCCAACTTTGAGTATCTATAATGCTTCCAACCTACCTCCATTTCACAATGCTTCCACTTGTTTTGCTCCAGGTTCTTTGTTCTTTTCCAGTTAAATGTGTCAGCAGTATTTATAGGCTGGGTCAGTTCTGCATGGTCCACATTAGAGGATTCAGGCTCCAACGATCTTGCCAAACTTTGAACTCAGGCCAGCTGGTCATTTTAACTTTTTATAAAACAGCTTAAAAGGTGTAACTGATTTTGGAGCTGTCAGTGTCCTTGTGGACAGAAAGTACTGCATACCTTACATACTGTACCAACAGAGCTGTCAGAGGGACTGTTTTTCTTTCTTTTGCTTTTTTATGTACAATATAAAAAAACCTGCATGCATTCAGAAATTAAGTAGTTCTTAAACTTTAATTTCTATTTGAAGTATTGATTGGAATCTATATATTATTTTTTAATCAAGTTTATTTATTGCATTTTTAAAATCAATCAGAGTTTACATCAGATATGCCAAATATGTTCATTGTTCATATCATCATATAAATAATGAACATATTTTAAATAAGATATAACTTGTTTGGAGTGGTTTTTAACCCTATTTGAAGGAGGGAAAATCACACACTAACAGTTTTGTTTCAATAAAATTTTCTATTTCATACCATTTATTTTAGTTCAGTAATTCAACGTTCTGTAAACTTTCATTTGGAGAGCTAGAGTTATGTAGAATTGCTCCATCTTGTGTTGGGTTATTTGTTTCTGTCCTATTGTAAAATGAATATAAAATGTTTATCCATCCATCCATTGTATATGCCTGCTTTTTCCAACACAGGGTGGGTTGGAGCTTATCCGAGCTGCTATGGAGTGAGAAGCAGGGCATGTCGCCAGTGTATCACAGTGCCAACACAGAGAAGGAGCCACTCACCATCCTATATGTCAGAAACAACCTAAAATGCTTAATGACCTTCATTTGTGAATTTAATTTTACCTTTTTCTATGCTTTTGTTTGCACACCTGCAAATGTTCAATGTTTAAGTACTTACTTTTGTTTGGTATAGTAAAAGTACATCCAACATGAAAGAAAAGCAGAAAAAAAGAGGGAAGCCGAAAGGACGTGCTAGTAGCTTACAAAATGCCAACCCATTACCAGTGAAGTGTCAAAACAGGACAAAAATTAAAAAGAAAAAAATCAATATCATCTCCACTGATAATAGGAACAACTAATAAACAACTATTACCCACAACAATAGAAAATAAAATCATAACTCATTGTTATTATGTGATTTCTGTACTTTCTTGTAAATAATTCCAGTGCACAATTTTAAATAATCAGAACATATTCCAGTTTGACACCAGTGAAAGATATAAAATTAATTTTAGTGTTTGTGGAGCCCTTGAGTTTACCCAAAATTTTATTTCCTCTCAGTTCATAACACTTTCCCGTCTTCTTAAACAGCCTGGTCTTGTAATCTACTAGATTTCTAAAATTCAGTGTGTGTAATTGGACAAATAGTGGGTTTGTAGATTCGCAATAAAAAAAATCAGTTCATATGTATGACCTTTGTCTGCAGAAAAAAACAAAAACTACTTTTTTGTTTGTATAATGTGTTTAAGTGTTTTCCGAAACCAAGTATTTTGTGGTACCAGCTGTTGTTTCAACAAATTGTATGAAATTAATAAATCACCATGGCATTATTTTACTTATATGCTAAACATTCATATAATATAATATAACACATATTATAACACATAATATAATATGCGAGTAGCATGAACATTCAATGTGTTCTGCAAACTTTACCTGAAATCTGAATAACCCTAAATTTTTGCGAGAAGGGTATCTTTTGTTGTTAACAAGTAGCTGTAATCCATAGGGATATCTTGAAATTTCAGCAGGTTGATTAATTTACTTCTTTTCTTTTAAACATCTACTGGAATTGTAAGCTGTTTTAGGAGTTTTAACTTTTATTTTCTTAATTCCAGTGCAAGCTAATTAGGAATTTTAACCTAATGTACATGGTTCATACTCAAATATTCATGATTTGGGAATTTTTCCCTTTCTCATACATAAATTGAACATTTAGAGAGCAAGTTCACTGGCCAAGCGTTCACAAAACAAGGGGAAAGAAAAAAGGCCACAGGTGAGTAGATATGATGGGTCAGGTCAGTTTATAGCTTTGGCAGATATTTCCCAAACGATCCTGTTTCACTGGAATGGTTATGGACCGAAGTTTTTATTTTATTTTAAGTACAATGGCGTCCCCTGCTGGACAGCAAAAAGAAAAAAAAAGAAAAAAACTGCAGGACTACGCTGCTTATCGCCACCCCCCATTTTTCATTTTTTAAATAGGGTACCACATGTATCACCGACTTATACCTCAGTAAATAAGAAGCCAGCTTAAAGCAGCAGAAAAATAATCGTCACCAATCCCTCACTAAGGTGCAAAAGCAATGTTCCAAGCAGGTATGAGACACAGTTCATGAGACCATAAAGCTATAACAGAATATAATATGGATGCTTCATCTCTTCCCAGTTTTAATCCATGTTTCCCTTTGCCAAAAATGACTACCTGCCAGGCAGTCAGAGATTTAAGGGGCAAACCTCCAACACATCTAAGTCAGGGCTGTGTGTCACTTCTGTGTTTGGGAATGCACAAATTAAAAGCAGATGTGAGAATAGGAGGGTAGCCTAAATCTAAACGAATGCTGTATGCTGACCTACTTTTTAAACTTTTGGTATTTTTATTTTTTTTTAAAACGTTGTACAGGAAGGCTATGGTCAAGCTGAGCCACATTATGTTGTGAACGTGGGTTGAGCAGGAAAGATGAGTAACTGCAGAGCCAAAAAAGAGAAAGGAAAAAAAAAAAAACAAGGCTGAACGTTTTCAGTGAAACGCAGGAAGTCCAGGAAGTGCGAAACAACTACGTTTGCAAAAAACCGAGGAGGAATAGTGGATGGAGAGAAAAAGTCTACCCGGTTAACCTTTGAGCCGTCTTCCTCCGTCCCCACGAGAAGTCACAAGACAAACCCTCGTATACTATTCTCGGATGCGAGTTGTAACGGTAAGCAGTCGGTGCAACTGTGTATTTCGGAGAGATATTTCCTGTGAAGGTGGTAAAAACTCAAAGAAGAAGACGAGGCCGGGTGGTGGGTGAGAGCACCGATGCTGTTTGGTGTGGTTGATTTTTTTTTAATTTTTTTTAGCTTCAACCTTTTTCTACAGCTTTCCCCACTCTTGCTTGTTCGGTGGTATGATTTGGAAGTGCATGTCTTTTTAAATAGCCCGAGGAGAAACATAGCCTAAGTGGTGTTTTAGGGCACATTTTGAGATTCTGTAAAACTCAGACTCCACGTTCAAGAGACACACACACATCATGTCTGTCTACTTCAACCCAGGGTCAGACTCGGGAGTAAATGGGTGAGAGAAACATTTGTTTGAACAGTGTCTGTAGGATTATGTGTATTTGTGTGTGTTTGTCCTTTTTTCTTCAGAGCAGCCTGCAAAGTTTTTATGATCTTTTCTATCTGCGTTTCAGAAACATTGCAAAGATGGAAGATGCAAAAGTGGAGATTGATGATGGAAAAGAAGAGACTGTGGTGGCAGACACCATGTACCAGTAAGACTCTGCTGCATTCAAAACACTTGTTTAATGTAATGAAAATCCTGACTCCTCTTTCCTACCCTTGCAGCAATACCCGGAAAAAGATAACCCCGTATGTCATGTCCTTTGGCTTTCGGTGAGTGTGCTTTGGTGAACTGGTAGTGAATATTCCTCTGGCTGGTTTGTGTTGGGCCAAGTTCATTCCTACATGTGTGTTTCCTGCAGTGCGTTCGGAGTGGCGCTGATCATCGTGGACTTTCTCCTCGTCATTGTGGACCTTTCACTGCCAGCGAAGAGCAGGGATGTGGGAAATGCTTTAGAAGCCGTGTCTCTCACCATCTCCTTCTTCTTCCTCGCTGATGTCCTCCTGCGGGTCTATGTGGAAGGGTGAGCAGGAGACAATGAGGTCTTTCATTCAGTTTTGTATCAAAAGTAGAAGTCTAATTATTGGGACTCCACTTATTCCTGCTTCTTTCAGTCGTCTGGTTATTTTGGACTTCAAGAAGAATGGTCGGATTACCAGTAAATTCTGAAAATATAGACATGAATGCTTGTAATCTTCGGCATTTGTCTTGAAATATCACTGTTTCACCGCTTTTGTGCGCATGTGGGAGCAGGAAATGCTTAAAAAAGTGATGCACAAGTTCCCAATGTCCTGTGTCAGCAGAAAGATAGTGCTGGTCACTGGCCAGGAAGTTAGAAAGAGGAAGCTTTGCAGGAAATGCATGGCATGTTTTGGACTGGTCCTTGGAAAGACCGAGGTATTATCAGAGGCAGCGATTGAGTTCATGTGTTCATTGCCTGAACCAGTTTGATTGTGGTGTCCTCTCCTTTTAGTTTCAAAGTGTACTTCAGATCAAAGTTGAACATTGTGGATGCGTGTGTGGTTGTGGTCACGCTGGTGGTCAACATGATCTACACCTTCAGTGACCTGTCGGGGGTCAACCTCATCCCCAGGTGGGTTTTCTCCTGCAGAAACAATTACATGCTGAGAATAATTAATACATTTGTGTTATCGGAAAGATTTTAAAACCTGAAGAACTGGAAATTAATTCAAAATCTATCAGTCAAATTAAAATCTCATGTTTTATTTACACTTGTAGGGTTTGATTTGACCTCTGAGGACTGCTGGCTGTGCACAGCTGCTTCGCTCTTTCTCATCTTACCGTGTTAAACAGAGTAATGGTTAAAGATTTTTTTTCTCCCAGGGTTGTGACGTTCCTGCGCTTCTTGAGAATAATAATCCTGGTGAGGGTTTTCAGACTGGCAAGTCAGAAGAAAGAGCTGGAGAAAGTAACCAGGAGGATGGTAAGAGGATCGTGCAGGAAGCCGACATGCATGGCAGATGCGGTTAAACATGTCGGTGTAGAAAGTTGCAGAGTAAAGGCTGGAAATGTTTTTGAGAGTGAGTTTTTACTGTTGCTAGATTTCTGAGAACAAGAGACGATATCAGAAGGACGGCTTTGACCTCGATCTTACGTATGTTACAGGTGGGCGTTACAGCTTTGAATGTTTATAAAGTTTTATGTTTTTTCGCTGTTTTCTTTGTACTGCCTTTTTCTGATTTTGACATTTTGTATTTTTTTTATATTAAAAAAGATAAAAGTGTAACTGTGCTTACATGTATGCAAACTCCTCAGACCGCGTCATTGCCATGTCCTTCCCCTCCTCTGGTAAGCAGGCTTTCTATCGGAATCCCATCAAGGTAAGTGGTAATAATTACAAATAATCTTAACACACATAACTCCATTTCCTTATCTAATCTCGGCCAGTCGTTACTTAAAGAATTAAGCGGTCCTCCTTCATTTCTAGGAGGTTGCAAGGTTTCTGGACACTAAACATGAAGACCACTTCAGAGTTTACAACCTGTGCAGTGAGTGTTACCCCTCTGCTCATATGTCCTGAATTCCTTATAATGTAGGACAGGTGATGATGTTGTTATTGTTTCCAGGTGAGAAAGCCTACGACCCCCAGTTCTTTCATTACAGAGTTGAACGAGTTTTCATTGATGACCACAATGTCCCCTCTTTGGAGTGTGTAACCATTCCTGATATATATTTTTCTTTGTTATTCACTCATTTTAAAGATGCTCTGCAGGTGGACTCATCTCGGTTGTCTCTGTTCTTGTGTTAGAGACATGCTGAAATACACAGCAAGCGTAAGGGACTGGATGTCTGCGGATCCCAAAAACATCATCGCCATTCACTGTAAAGGAGGAAAAGGTGATCAGTGATTTCTACTCATTTTATTATCGCTGGGGGAATTGTCTGAGTATCTCACACTCACTTGTTAATTCTACCTGCTGCCTTTCCCAGGTCGCACAGGTACCATGGTTTGCACCTGGCTCATAGACAGCGACCAGTTTGAGAGTGCGCAGGTACATCTCTGTTAGAGATTTCTTCAAAGCAGTTAATGAATAAACCAAGCGTTTTGAAATGAGGCCACTTCCTTACAATCGTTTCAGGACAGTCTGGAGTATTTCGGCGAGAGGAGGACAGACAAGAGTCAGAGCTCCAAGTTTCAGGGGGTGGAGACTCCTTCTCAAGTAAGAACAGTTCACACAGCAAGCAGGGCTTCACTGTGATCTTTAGTCTGAGATTTGATCTTTTCAAATTATAATGGAACACTATTTTCTAAAATATTGGAACCATTTTCTGGATAATTAAAATGTTTGTCTTTAGAATAATTGAGTCTAGATTGCAGTCATATTGATTATACAGTATTTGTG
The DNA here is from genome assembly GCA_036024015.1 of Craterocephalus amniculus. Lineage (NCBI taxonomy): Eukaryota > Metazoa > Chordata > Actinopteri > Atheriniformes > Atherinidae > Craterocephalus > Craterocephalus amniculus. The sequence continues at coordinate 8,587 of JAVQJG010190731.1, read as the reverse complement.
AACACTGACAAAACCCAATTCAAAACCGCCGTGTTCAAAAATGTAAATATACAAGTTATTTTAACACGATAATTTGAAATAAAAAATAACAGACGGTGGGGATTCAACCGTTTTGGTAGACCGTGTAATCTGATTGTTAAATAATTCAATGTTGAATGGTTTTTTTTTTTCTTCTTTAAGTTGTATGACTCTCGATAAAATCACAAGGTTTCAGAGAAATCACTGTAAGTAGCAAACTATTTAAAACTGACAGCGAGTGAATGGGTATTTCAGTCTCAATTAACAATCCCTCAAAAAAGGCAAGATGATTCTTTTTAAATGGAAATCCCTGCTTATATAGTTCATTGTTATAGCGACAGCAAATACACGTTTAAAAGCAGCCAAGTGGAGTCCTGCTGCAAGAAAACTGCCCGTTGTTTTTACCCCGGTATACTCGGACAACTAAATATGTCAAACTTTGCATCTGTGAAACGGCAGAGTCGGTATGTGGGGTACTACGAGATTATGAAGAACAAGTTCAACAGACAGCTGCCTCCGCCCAAAAGCCTCAAAATCAAGAGCATCCGTATCCACTCCATAGCAGGTAAAGCCTTTAGAAGCCCAAAGCCTTTCAGACGCTGGCTACACTCAGGCTGGCTACACTGCTCCAGCTGGGCTCCTCTGTATGTAAATGCTCTGTTGTTGGTGTCCAGGTGTGGGTAAAGGTGACGGCAGTGACCTGAAAGTGAGGATTATTGTGAAGAAAGAGTTGGTTTTCCAGTGTGTGTGCGCCAAACAGGACAACTGCACAGTAAGCTTCACACATGCTCCATGTTATACATTAAGATGAAGCAGCTGAGTGTGGAACTAAACGGATTGTTTGCAGTTGTTCCCTGATGTGGGCAATAATGCGGCGGTCATCAGTCTGCAGAACGGGCCGGTTGTTGAAGGGGATGTGAAGGTTATGTTTGAATCGAGCGCGGTCAGTCTTTTTATACGTTCAGTTTACAGATGTCAGGAAATCTGGTGTGGTTTTCTGATTAGCATTTTCATTTCATTTCATCGTTAGGGTCTTCCAAAAGGATATGAAGATGTTCCCTTCTACTTCTGGTTCAACACTTCCTTCATAACGGATAACAAGTATGCACGCTTTGCTCTGATTCGATTATCGCTGTAGGGGTGAAAAATCCGGTGGCTCTGATTGTGATCTCTCCTTCTCTCTCTGTTCTATCCTCAGGCTGTTTTTGCCCAGGGAAGAGCTGGACAACCCCCACAAACCAAAAACCTGGAACCTGTATCGGGAGGACTTTGGTGTCACTATGACCTTCTCAGAGCCCGAATAAAAGAGAGATGAAGTGGACAGCATGGCTTGTAGCTCGGCTAGGTGCTGAAGAAAAACTGATCAACTGAACACTAATGAATGAAAGATTGACGATGCTGTAAAACCCAGCCGGGCACTTGTGTCGAGGCTAATCGTGTATACAGAAATTTTCTGATGAGTTTTGGCACTTAACAGTATGTGAAAAGTATGAAGGATGTATAAAGAATCACTATTAAATACTTCTAACCCCCCCTCTGGTGTATTGTATCCTATAACCTGGGAGGAATCAGAAACACATTTATACCTACTGAAATAATTACCTGCTACTGGTTTGTAAATAGAAAAACAGGTTAACACTGCAGGTCTAACTATGAGGCATGTTAAGCATATGCAGGACATCTTTAATGATCTGGCTTATGTGTATTTCCGAATCCTGAGGTATGAAACACTAGCTGCTTTAAATGACCTTTGCTCCACATGTGCATAAAAGTTATTACTAGTCTGTTTTAAACATTACATTTTGAGGACAGCACTCATGAAGATGAACAATGAAGATCAAACAGCAGTTCTTAGAAGGGGACTCTGCTTGCCCATGCATGATATTCATTTTTAGCCATGCCAATCTTAGAAACTATCCTCCTCTGGAGCAGCTCAGTGTCCAGCATCAGCTGCTGTGGTGAAGTCACTCGGATGTGAGCCAGTTTCGTAAAAGTTCTTTATTGAACTTGAAGTTAAACCACTAATCTGGTTTCATTCCATAGGACCCAGAAAAACAGATGAGACAAACACCATTATGCTAACAGAGAGAAATAGATTGGGTCTGAAGCTAAGCTTGCAGCCCCGGTGGGAACTGGCAGAGCAGCCATCCTTCACTCAGTGGGTTTAACCCAAATGTTGACAGTTTACTGAGTTGGCAGGTGAATTAAATGTTGTAGAGCACTCAACTGCCATTTTGAAGGTGCATTTTATTGGCCTGAGTAAAACAAGTTTGAAAGACACCCCACTGAGCTGATAAGGGGACACTCCATCACTGATAAAGAGAAGATTAAAAAAGGAACATATGCACCATGTCAACACTGTTAAGTACTCAACTATTTGTTTCCACATACAAATTATATAGATTAAATCTGTTCCCCAAACTGGTTCAAATTTATCTATTTAAACAATGGCCATTTCTCAAACTACTTTCAAGATGCAGCCTATGTTGGATTATTGAAATAGATAAAATTTTATATATAAATATAAGATTTACAATTCTGAATAACTTGTCAAGATCAAGATTTTAATCAAAAAAGTTGGTTAATTAGCTACGTATTTGAAAGAAATCCCTGCAGGACACAGCTCTCAACTGGAGTTACTGAACTTTTTACCCAAAGAGTTAAAAATTCAAGTGAGCAAGAAATACAAATATAATTTTATTCAATCAGGTATACATAATCTCATAAATTATTGTGCATTTTACAAATCTCTCATGCTACACCATTATAGGCCCAAATCTAAGAACATATGCTTCTTGCACAGAACCACTCAGACTTGTTCCGACTAATCAAGAGTTAAAGTGCAAACAGAAGTAAACTTCAATGAACAAACACTGACAACAACTTTAGGTTTAAAGACCTTTGTTGAGGCGGATGAAAAGCTGATATTACTCTCCATGATGGTGGCTTGAATTAAAGATCCAAATTTTATGAAGCGCTCCAATTAGCCACTTTACCATCAAAACATCTGAGCAAACCTTATCACTGCAGCAGAAATCCAATCAGATATAATGAATATTCTGTCACAGTTTACATGGAAATGTGAACTTTTGAATGCATTCCAAGCAGCTCTAATGTAGCAAGACGGACAGTGATCAACATGTTTACTCATTCCCTCTTAGGAAAAAAGGCACAATAAGTGCAACATTTATAATTATGGCAACTATGAACAATCCTGCAGTAATAGCCACCACTATGCATTTCAAGTAAACAGACCATCTTTAAAAAGGACGATTTCAAGCAGTCTTTACACAATTGGTATTGCAAAACCTTTCGTAAATCCAGAACCGGTTGCCACAGTCAGAAAGCAAAGCTTTAACCAGGCCTGCAACTGAGGACTGACCAGGCTGGATTTCCAAAATCCACAAGACTTATTTTTGGCTCATATTTGGCTATATTGCGTTTCTCCCACCAGCCTTAGTCCACACTTCTACAGTTCAGCAAAGAGTTTTTCTTGCAGCCCGGGCCAAGTTTCCCCCAAAACCGTTGATGTGGTCACACTTCTCCAGCTCATCGTAACGCCCACTTCGCAGAAAGCAGAGCACTGTGGTCTTGCAGGCCTCCTTGCAGGTCTCCGACACGTGTCCTTTATGTCTGAGGTACCAGAACTTCTGGAAGACGCGATCGTCATTGATAAAGGTCCGCAACAGCATATCATGATCCGAAGGAAACAGACTGGGTATACCATAAGCCTCAGTGGCACGATACAGCAGTGTCCATTTGGGGTTTGGTTCTGGCTTTCTCTGGAACTTTGGATTGTGGTTTACTTCTGTTAGGTTCAGGATGTAGGTTTCATGGTCAAGGACCAGCCGAGAGCTGCCTGGGTAATTCCCATCAACATAGTAGATTCGGTACCCTGAAGAAAAAGAGAAAAGTTAGAAGTGAGCACAAGCCTCCTAAAAATTACAATGCCACTTAACCAGATCACAGCACTTACCTGGGTTAAGATTCACATAAGTAGTGACACTGGGGGCAACAAATGCCACTCCCAAAGGCCGAGTCATGGTGTCCTCATCATAAAACATCTGGAATTCATCGAGATGTGTATGGCCAAAAAACTGCCCAGTAATTATCCCCTCATATCTGAAGACAGTTTAACAAAAAGCAGAACAGGCTGAGCAAAGAGTGACTAGTGGCGCCGTTATGTTTTCAAAAGTCTCCATGGCACCTAAAATACATCTGAAGCAATATATAAAACTCATCAGTTCGTCTAACTGGCAAGAACCTTCCAAGTGTATTAGAATTCCTTCCATCAGTGATAAAACTTCAACAATGAAGTGCTTGTCAGTTTTACACCACTAAAATCATCTAATTCTAAACACTCTGCAACCTTATGATGAAAAAATGACCATTGCAGATACCTGTTAACGATATGATAGTAGTTCCAGCTCCAGCTGCCAAGACACAGGCCAGGTGGGATGTGACCAATGATGTGCACCTTAACAGAAGGAGAAAAAACGAAAAAAAAACATAAAAAGGGAGTAAATGACACTGTTAAAGTTTAAGGTTCAGCAGCAACTAGCTGAGATGAGACCAATTCACTGGCAAGGGAAAAGTCTGTATGAATCGCATGAGCAGTCAATCACACTGGAACCACTATATCCTTTTCTCCTCACTTAATCTGTATCAAACTGACCTTCTCTCCTTTATCCTCACTGGTCTTGAGAACACGGACCAGCCACTGCAGCTGGTTAGCAGGATCAGTCGAGTTCACCATTAGCCAGAAGTTTTCATGCGCACAGAAGTTCATGTTGAGTGAGACCACCCTCAGACCAGGCTGAACCTCCGTTGTGTAGAATCCACCGTATCTGAAAATTTAACAAAAAGTCCAAATTCAAACTGAAGTCAGAGCCCCATGTGGCAGCCATCGGTATGACAAACCTTTAAAAAGAGGAACATTAACAAGTTTAACCACTTATTCTGTGGTAGGATGTGTAAGTCCATTCAAAGTGAAATTAAGAACTGATGCTGCTTTATGATCCAGACGACATCTGATAAGTGTTGAGCAATAAGGGTAGCCTGACCCATACGACAATATAAAAAACAAAAAAAAAGGGGATAAACCAAAGATGTTCCAAAAACCTCAAAGTCTTTAAAGCCTGCTCTGGCAGCCACGGCGCCCATTCCTCTGCCATTTTATCGTAGAGCCAGGCAGAGGATCTGTTGCCATGAACAAACGGTGGTGGAAAGCTGTTAACTGGTGTGCTCTCATGGTTTCCTACAGCAGGGTAAACCGTCACATTAGGCCCCAGGTGTCTAGACAGAAGAAAATAGTCAGGATTAGCCAGCTGAAAGGTCTTTAACATGTTATAAAACTGAACATTAAATGTAAAAATTACTTGTGGATCAGCCTGGAGATCACTGTAAGCTCCGACAACTGCTGACTCCTGGTCTGCGACCAAACATTGTGCGCTGGTATGTCTCCAGTCCAGTACACCCAGTCCCAAGGTCCAGTTTTGGCAGCATTTTCAAGGAGATTCTCTATAGTGTGTAAAGGCAGGTCACACTTGCTGTAGGTTCCCCAGTACCCGGCTTCCCGTCGCTTCCAAGGGGAAGTGCCGGAGTGTTTACGACAACACAGCGGCTCCTTACAGTCTGCAGCGCTGCCGACTGTATACTCCTGTCAACAGAGGTTTGCAGGACGTGATCCAAACCAGTCATGTGAGCAAAAATCACTTTACTGGGCAGTCCAAAACAAGTTTGCCAATTTTGTAAAGTAAATCAATAACTTTAAGCTTGTGTTTGTATACTGCACAAGGCTGAGAGCAGAGTTCAGTGTCCTTGAATTTGAAACCCACTCTGTATAAAAATGCAGTTTAATGTCATATGAAAAGATCCCCGTTTTAAACCAGGTGACAGCATTTATGTGTATGGGACTGATTTTGATCCTGCCTTGGCTTAAACTCACCTGGTCCCAGTGGATGTCTGTGAGAAACAGGACTCTGCTTTGAGGAGAACCAGGTTTGGGAGGGGAAGGTGGTGTAACTGGGGGTTTAGGATCCTTTGGCAAAGTGATGTTCCAGGGTGCGTAAATGTCAAATTTGCCACACGAAGGGCCCACCAACAGGGCACATGCCTCAGTGGGCCAAAGCAAAGACTCCTGCAAGGCCCTGATGAAGTCGTCCCTGAACAGCTCGGTTATTTCTCGACACACCTGCTCGTCTGCCAGATGGAGACGGATACACGCCTCACCTACCGCACGCGCCACTCGTTCCTCATTTGTGTCACTCTAAGAGAATTAAGAAAGCATGAAACAGGATATAACTGTTAGACAAGACTTGCAACATTATGTCTCAAAGACTGCATGCCAAAAACTAAAACTTCCGATAAATTACAAAACAAAAACAGCATACTGATTTGAATTATTCAGATTTTCAACCTTGCAAGACCACAACATCCTGTTATCACTTAGCAAGACACTTTATTTACAAAGCAATGAATCCACCTAGTGGGACGAGAAGTTGAACTCAAAAGCGGTAACCTTTGGACAATGGGACTACTTTAGGTTAGCAGAGACCATGTGATCATGCAAACACTTGACATTTGTGCCAAATCAGCTATAATACAAGGAAAAAAAAAACCAAAAGGCTATAACAAATATGGGTTTGAAATCTTTTTTTTTTTTAAACCCGTCTTGTCCAGCATTGTTGCAAGCAGAAATCATATTAAATGACGTGTAACTACAGTAGGTATGTAATAATACTTTGGAAATCAATTTAAAATCAATTCAAACTAGTTTAAATTACAATTGATGTAGAAAAAAGTAAATTTGATTTGCATGCAATGCATCAACGCAGTGCAGATGACTTCCAAAACAGATGAAATTTCTTTTGTTCATAAAAAGATTTGTGATCATTTCCAAATCTATAATTTGTTCAGTGTTAAGTTTTGTTAGTACAACAGGCAATAGGTCAGTTTTAAACAAGGGAGAAAAAAGGCAAATTTAAGAAAAAGACAATTCATTTGGCCATAAAATAACTAAAATCTATTTTGTAGGGAAAAAAACAAGACAAAAACAAAATCAAGAACTTAAAATTAAATCAAATCGTGGCTTGAGTGAATCGTTACATTCCTACATGTAACAACTAACTTCAGTCTCAATCCCTTAAAAAGAAAACTTGCAATGTTTAAGGATATGTTTACACAGTTGGGGAACTAGCAAAATTAGTGGTTATAAGAGGAACAAGAAAATTTAGCAAAAAACACTGGCTTCATTTAGGTGGAATTACCCTTATATATAAAAACCTTTGAGTCTGCATTTTAGCTCTGTTTGCAGACAGTGGTCTTCTGCTTGATTCAAAAGTTCAATCCATTTTAAAAACACAATAAAAAGGGGCAAAAAACATTGTGAAAAATACCATTAACACATATTGACCATACTCTTAAATAAAAAGCTGGACTTCTACAGGGTGATCTTACTAAAGTTGAAACATCTGCGATAAAAACTGTAGAGCTCCTTTAAAATCATTTGCCATTATATCATTGACAATAAGCTGTGCTGATCTGCACAGCCAATTGTCACCTTCTTAGACAGATCATATAACTTTTCCGCATTTTAGACACTACAAATTGTAGAACTTCCTTAACTGTGGGCTAAAACATAAGTTTGTTGTTGCCATTTTAAAAAGTTACACTGACTCATTAGGTTAGTTTGTTACTGTAAGTTGTCTGGATATTTTCCAGGATTTAACGCTTCATCTACAAGTATAAACTTACCAGAAGTGCAATATCAAGAATGGTGAATAGAGCTTTGCACAGGGGGCAGGAGAGGTTTTTCCAGTTAAAGCGGAGGCCAAAACGGTTGAACTGGTCCACGAACACAGGCCCTGTCTGATCTGGTGTCTGTGCCGGAACACAGGACCCAAACAGCGGCAGCAGGACGAGCAACGAACAGGTCATCAGCCCCACGGAGGGCAGCGGCGTGGGGGTCCTCATTGTCGCGACGGCAGGTGTCTTCCGAGAGATCTCTGTTGACAGGTCTTTGACGGACAAAAATGCAAACAAGCACAGGAAACAAAGAGCAAGAAGTGTCAAGGAAGTCACACATACCCCCGCAATGTCTTTTAACAGCCCAACTTGTGAAGACATGACTCTACATGAATATCTGCTAACAGTGTGTGTGAACCGACAATAGCCTGCTAACAAAGTAGCTAACTAGCTTCTATTCTGCCACCGCACCTCCAAACAAGGGTCGTCGTTTTCCCTAATGGTGGTCAGAAGAGGGAAACGCGAGCAGGTTAGGAGTCTCCAGGCTGTCCGGCCTCAACTTTTCCTATTGAAGCCGAAAGAAAACAGATGAACTCAGCCGACAACTGTCGGATGAGACGCCAACACCGACTGGCGTGCCTGCAGCTATCGCTTTTGTAAAAGTCACAGTCAGTCAGCTGATACGTCACGTGACATTGATTCCCCCTTGTTTTCTTTCTATCTATCTATCTATCTATCTATCTATCTATCTATCTATCTATCTATCTATCTATCTATCTATCTATCTATCTATCTATCTATCTATCTATCTATCTATCTATCT
>JAVQJG010190707.1:0-11432 GCA_036024015.1 Craterocephalus amniculus | reverse complement strand
TCCAGGTCTCACTATCGTTGCCCACGTGAGCATTGAAGTCCCCCAGCAGAACGAGGGAGTCCCCGGGAGGAGCGCTCTCCAGCACTCCCTCCAAGGACCCCAAAAAGGGTGGGTACTCTGAACTGCCGCTCGGTGCATATGCACAAACTACAGTCAGGACCCATCCCCCCACCCGAAGGCGGAGGGAGGCTACCCTCTCGTCCACCGGGGTAAACCCTAATACACTACCGTGAGCAACTCCAGTGTGGAAAAGGGTCCATCACCTCTCAAGGTCTCGGGTTCCAGAGCCCAAGCTGTGCGTCGAGGTGAGTCCGACTATATCTAGCCGGAACCGCTCAATCTCGCGCACCAACTCAGGCTCCTTCCCCACCAGAGAGGTGACGTTCCACGTCCCAATAGCCAGCCTCTGCAGCCGCGGCAGGGAGCACGCAAACCCCTCCACCTTACAGTGACATGTTTGTCTGTGTCTGTGTTTGTATGTGAAATAGTGTGAAGTGAAAGGCTATGAATACATTTATAGTGCAATGAAGTCACAGGTGGTTTATTTAAATGTTCTAACAGCTGCTTTGCTTGCTGGACAACCATTCACCGAGGCCTATTTATCCCAACACACACAAACAGCAACCACACAAGCCTCAGAATGTATTAAGCCACTCTAGATGCTGTGTAGGCCAACAGAAACTTGCACTATAAACTTCCAAAAGCACTTCATCCTCACGGTCTAAAAAATCTCTTTTGCTGTGTGTAAAGGGCACATTGCAACATTTGTCTGGTAAACAGATGTTCCTTTGGGGATATTTTAATCATCTTTTGTTTTTCACACAATGAATCACGTTCTGTGCTGCATGCAAACCTCAGACCTCATTTTTACAGTATGTTCTGCTTGCCGCCTGTGCTCCTTTTGATGAGCCCTTGTTGAAAGAAAGATGAAAGAGTACAAGTGTAGCAGGGGGAAATCATTCCGATGTGGTTTTATATATTTGTGTTCTGGATTGGTGCAAAAGCTGGGGAGTTGCAGGAGGTTGGAGCAACTAAGTGCTTTCAGTTATGGTAAATGCACAGGAGGGAAATTGATGGGAGTCAGTGCTTTGTCTTTGTCTTGTCTTTTATTTGTACAGTCTGGAAAGACAGATTTTGCTGTAAGTACTGTACAGCACAGCAAGTTTGAACACCATATGTTTCCTCATAAACTCCAAAAAATAAGTCAGGAGACATTAATCCAGTCAATTATTTCTCCCCTTTCCAAGCATGAATTGTATTTTTTGTTGGTGGAAAGCCTGATTTGTCACTTTTACAATGAAGTACAATTTGTAAGTACTACGCATTTGTGAAATAAACAACCCAGCTAAATATGTGGATAATGCCTCCATCCCTCTGCAGTTTTCTCACTATGCAGAGAGGGTATGCCGATTACATATAGTCTTTCAGTGGTGGCAGTGTGATGGTGTAGGGCGGTATCTCTAGCAGTGGTAAGACAGAACTTGTCATCTTGGGAAGCAGCCTTAGTGCAAGACATGTCAGAATGAGATTCTGGAGCCGGTGGCAATCTTGTATCTCTTTATAATCTGGAACTTAATTCCATCCTCTAGGGTGAGAACACTCAGCGTACATTACCTCTAGAATTTAGGAGTGGATGCATTATCGATGCAGCTAAAGAAATAGGACTAAAGATGTGATTGCAACAGGCAACAAAGTATGTTTAACATTGTTAAGGTGTCAATAGTTGTACAGATATAACAGTTTATCCCTTGGCTAGGGTGATTGGGAAAACCTTTCAAAAAGGCCTATTGTTAAAGATCACTTTCAAATATTGAAGGAATGTTTGGCTCTTTGGAAGCAGAATGAAGAAATAGCAGGCTAAACTGATGACTCAGGACTTTTTTCACAGTTGTGTAGCTTATAGAGATGTCTCTCTCTTGAACCCTCAGAGGTGTAACAATAAAACAGACTGAGGTAAATAAAGTGCAGGTGTACTCATGTCAGTGAGTAAGAGTAGTTGTAATGTTCTTGGTATGGTGCCAGTGAGAATGTTCTTTCAATAATTCTGCAAAGATGATCTGTCATACTCAGTGACATTGAAAATGGGTTTTAATCTGTTGGAGATTCACGTCAAACAAAAAGCTGGGAACACAAAAGCATGCTTGGCTTTTGGAATTTGTTGGCATTGATGGTAAAACTATGCACAAAGGCGGTGATATTATCAGAATGGTCTCAGCAGACCAGACACACACATCTAAAGGTTTAGTGGGACATTGTTGATAGTTTGTTTTTGAGACAAGATAAAACAAGAAAAAACTCTCATTTTAAACTTAAACCTTAAGGCATCACCTTATAGCTTTGTTGTTTGGTTTTGCAGCATTTTTAAGGGGAAAAATGGCCAAGTGTTGAGTTCCTACCAACTTTTATTTTTTGGCTATGCATTTTTTTAGTTTTGATCAGTCAAACAGTCCAGGTTGTTAGCCTAGCATGACATATATTACCAGAGGTCAAGAGGGGACACCAAAGTGTTCATGACTGATTGCACAACGATGCATGTATGAGTCAGTAAGTAAAACTTCCTAAGTGATTCAGTGACTGTTTCAGTTCATATTTAATGTACTCGGGGAGTAAATAAAGACCATGTGTGCCTCAGTTGGAAGCATTGCTAGAAATTATATTTTCATTGCTATGCCGACGACACTCAGCTTTACTCATCAAACTCAATTAAACAAAATCAGTTACTGAGACTACAATAGAGACCTGTATCACACACATGACCTGGATGTGCCCCAATTTTTTTCTGTTGAATTCAACAAAAACTGAAGTCATTATTTTTGGTTCCAAACATGTTAAAGATTCTATATGTAGATACCTTGGTCGGACAACATAAAATTGGATTTACTGACCAGCACTTCCAGGTTTGATCAAATCCCTCCAGGTTTGGTCTTTCTTCGCTGGCTCTCCATTAAATTTAGAATTCATGATAAATTCTTCTTATCACTTACAAAGTCCTTAACAATTCAGACCCATCCATCCATCCATCCATTTTCTGAACCGCTTAATCCAAGTGGGTCGCGGGTGACAATTCAGACCCATCCTACATAAAAAAAGTCTTACTGCACCCTATCATTGACAATGACATCTCTGTTCCCCTGGTTTCCTTGTGGTACCCAGCATTTAAAGTAGAGCCCACATCACAGACAAAGCCCCTGTAGCCCATACTGTCACTGCTCAGCTGAATTGGTGGCATTGGGTTGCTGTTAGCGAGCGCACACTGATGTGGTGCTGAGCCACCTCCGTTTGGTCTGTGTGAATTAACAAAGAGGAACACCAGACACTAACAAGGACATCTTATTTGTACCAAAACAGTTGGTGAAAAGAGCTATGGCATGACTAAAAATCTGTGCTTTATTTATGTCTTTAAGAAAAGACAAAGCTGTTTAAGAATACGGTCTTCTTCAGCGTCAAGACTTTGTACTGCCAATCAGTCACACATAATTTCTACCAGATAGATGTTTTCAAACAAATGCAAAATGTTCTGGGAGACCAGTACATCAAATCAGGGGGTTTATTTTCTACATCTGGCATTGCACTGCATTACTGGAAATCAGCAAGATTTCTTAGGAACAAAAAAATGAAATTGCTTTGTACCACAGACGTGTGGTAGAGTAACTATTGTCTAGTCCTAACAAGCTGCAGCGATTTTTTTTACAGCTCGAAACAATGTGTTTACAAAGTGGGTGAAGATTGTAGAGAAATTGCTCTGAGGTACAAGCATTGATGTTAGCATGACAATTGCAAACATGATATTGTGGATTCTTTCATAATGTAACAATACCTATACTGTAAGTACAGATTACAAAGCACAGCAGGAAATGATATTTACTCAATATTTAGTTTGTCTGGACTAAAACAGGACATACTGTCATTCATGCAGTTAAATGAAAAATGTATATATCATTTCCATTTAGGTGGAGCAAACTGGGAAACATCTGTGACTGAAAATGTTACATTAAACTGTCTTTTCAGAGCACAAGGTGTTTCTACCTTTTCAGGTGTGATCCGTCTTCATTGCCAAGTTGTCTTGTGTTGTCAAATGTTTTCCTTTCCTTTCCTTAACCCTAATCCAAGAAGGTCAGATTCTGCCTGCTGGACTTGACAGGCCCTCGAACCTTTGACTTTTGACATCAATTTTACTTTTTAAATCAACTATAAAAAAGCCATCAAACTCCAATTAGTTTAATTCCAGCTGCTGTTCGGTGTGCTACAGAGTACACCCTAGATAGGCTGCCAGCGAATCCATCAGTTTTTCCATTTCAGTCAGTTACATCCAAATATAGAATACCATCTTTTACACAATGTCAGTCCATGAAGTATGTCATGACAATTCATCTCACTAAGCAAACCATCAAGTCACATTGAATATTCAGAGAAGATGTCTGCCCCCTGCAACCACACTAGGAACTGGTTCCACAGGAGGGGAGCTTGACAAGTTGCGGCACTGCCTCCCATTCCCTCTCTGGAAACTAATGGCAACACAAATAGGCCTGCAGCCTGAGAGTAAACTGCTCTATTGGGGAACTACATAACTATGAGGTTTTTAATGTGTTGCAAAGTGCTCATTAGGGGTTTATTATGTGAGAAGGAGAATTTTAAATTCTATTTTGGATTTACAAGAACCATCAAAAAGAATACGGAGAAATATGATTTTTCCCAGCTATTTCTCATAAGGACGCCTGCTTTTAGTTTCATTTGGAGGCTTTTTACCTGAAAACTGAGCAACATTTTTCAAAGAATGAACCTAATGAACTGCTTATCTGCAGCCGAATGAGTGGGTGGTTGATTAAATGTCATTAATGAAACATGCCGTGTTTTTATTTGGTGCATAATTTAGTAAATTTGGTTCTGCCGCAAACAGAGGAGATTACAACACATTCAGCAAGAGCAAGCTGTCTTAAACGTTCAAACTGAGTAAAAAGCAGCCATTTACATGTGGGAATGTCAATGATTTCCTGCATCATATGTTGGTCAGATTTGCGTTCAGGGATGTGGAGTTTGCCTCTCATAGAAATGCAACAATAAAGAGGAAAAGGACTTTCATCTCAACAGGCAGGTTCCAGTGCCGGGTTCATGAAGCTGAAAAAGCCTCCATTAAGTTTTTTGTAGAGCCGTGCTGCAACAACAGCAAAATGTTGCTCATGGGTAATGGAATCAAAGACAAAAACATGTGATGTGCACACATGCAGGGATTTTTGGCATAACTGTTTCTCCTATTAGTTTTTCTTTGGAGAGCAAACACTTTAACACAGCCGTCTCACAGCTGAGCTCCTGTTCCAGACACCTCCTCTGTCCCGTCACAACACGCCTTCTACAATCAGCTCACATTTATTTCCCTCCTGTGCTCCTCAATGGGCCTTTATGGACCATTTTCATCACACAAAACGCACCTTTGTCCACTGTAGACCCTTTTCTGGAAGAGTCAGTCTACATTTTTCTGAAAAGAAATTCTTTGAAGTGGGGATGTTTACATTGGAATCGGTGTAAGTCAGGAAAACCAAACAACTCCTCTTTCTGCAGGGTCACAGGCCCTCTCCTTTTTTTCTGTAATTATGTAATTCAGCCTGTCAGCTGGGGAAAATAGATGGAGGTCCTTGAATATAATAAATTTAAGAAAAGTAAGATAACATATGTTTAATTTGTTTAAAGTAGTGTAGCCCAGTACTTTGTCTTCACTTTGGTAGAAGTAGAAAAATAATCACAAAGGTCATGCAGGATTTTGATTCTGTGTTTTACAATGCCAGCTATAGGCGATGCAGCAAGGGTTAGGGTTAGGATAGAAGCAAATTAGGCACTAAAAAAACATTGTTTTAAAGCTGCCTTTAATCAGCATCATTTCCCTTTAAGTGGAAAGTAGTAGAGGTAAAACTTTGGAAGAAAAACATTGGATTGCATGAGCTATTCCATCAGAAACACACCCCAACAGCCTGAAAAAGAGAAGAAGAGAGAAGCACTCACTCAACTTGTCTTATGTGCATAAGCCTTACTCATGCCACCTTGGAATGAGAGGGCATTAAAGTTTATGGTTATTTTAGTGCTCCCAGTGGTTCAGCATCTTTTTCTGTTTGCCTCGAAGGTTCAAAAGAAATATGTGTCGACTAATGGGCCTGTGTTTCTGAGAAGGAAAGAGCAGGATGTATTATGAAAGGAAATTCAAACACCACACTCTCAAATATGAGTTTAAGCAAGAAAATGTTGAGTTGCAAACACAAAGTAAGGTGTGCAGGAACATGATTTAGGGACTCATTGTGCAATCTCACAAAGGCAATCAATACTTGAAATCAATTCAGTTGTTTACTGGAGGTGGGTGTTTGCATCGTTCAGCTAAGTTGATGGTGACAAAATCAACCTTATAATTTGCAATTCTGAAATGAAATTTAAAAAGTCACATGCATGGTTTTTCAGCCAGATCATTTACAGTTTTCCTGAACTATTTTTTTCAGATGATTTTTAAATGATTTCTAATTTTTGCTTTCTGTTGATGAACTTTTACTACTTTTGAATGCTATATATAATGGTCTTAATGTTTTATGTTAAGCACTGAATTGTCTTGTACGTAAGTTTTACAAATAAAATGGCCTTGTCATTCAATAAATAGGCTATGTGACTAAATATTCCTTTATGGACCTTTATAGCTCAGCATGGCTTTACTGAGACTTTAAAATAAACTAGTGGCATGAAAGTTTACATGCTGTGTATTAAGTTCAGGCTATGAATTGTGCAAAATATGTTAAGTCCAGTGGTAAAAAAAAGAGAAAAAGAGCGGGAAAAAAGCAAAGTGAACTATATGTCAAAGCAAAAAAATTGCTTTACTCTTCTTAAAGTCCATTATCTAGACATAACCCTATATATGCTCTACTGTACATTTTGGAAAAGGACTGATGAACACAGGTAGTGGAACGGAGATAGATAGTCAAGTTAATTAAAAAATCCATTCCAGACATAACTTGGTTTGGTGAGAGTCAGTGGCTTGTCTTATGTAAGCTACCACCTGGGATCCTTCAAGCATGCAAGACGTGTGGTATGTGATCAGGTGCTGAGAGGGCGCTGGTTCATCCAAGTTGTAAAGACAGCAAGATCTATATGACAAAGCATGCTTGACTTGGGTTGTCTTTGGGTTTTCTAGTTTCTCTAATCCTGATAATGCTGATCCTGGACAACTGCTTTCAAAACTCTATTAAAGACTGGCTTTGGTAAAATATTTCATTCATTCGCGAGTGCAGTGAAATGCTTTGCTGACATTTAGTTAACGTCAAACTGATGTTTTTGATGATTTTTTGGGGTTGGATTCATGCACATTCTCCATCAGCATCTGAGGTTGTGAGAATCAAGCATTAAATATAACGTGAAACCAAGTTATTGACTCATGCAAAAGGTAAAACAATGAAAAAGAAAGAGCTTTGTACTTCTGTTTTTAAGTTTAAGTGTGTATTAAGTTTAAGTGTGTATTATGCTCAAGAAAGATCTTGTTTCTTGTTTGCTTCCTCTGAGGCTGGGGTTCAAATTTGCAGATATCTGAACCATAATAAATCAGAGGAGATGTGATTTAAATTCTTTATAAACCAGATGGAAAATCCCATTGTTGACAAATGCTAAAGTGGGTACATATTTCCTTTGATTCTGGCCAACATTTAATTTACGGACCACACCACGTCATATCATCACTAAACAACAATTAAAACAACAAAATGTTTGTCTTCTGTCAAACTCTGCCGAAAACTGAGGAGTTCCTTCCTTTCAATATGTGGCTTCTGTGGTGGGCTAATGCCTGTAATAACAAAGAGGGAAATGGCTGAGTAACCACAGAGAAACACAGAGACACACACACAAAACACATCAACCCATTCCTCTGCGTCTCTCTGTAGCCCCCCTCATCTACTATTCACTGCTCCCTGCATGGACATCTGGTCTCATCTCTGAGATTTCTGAGATCATCACTGAGTTAGCGAAGACTTTCAAGGCAGTGAACATGTGACTGTGCTTTGAAATGACTAACTAGATATATTAACTTGCCAGACAAATAATAAAAAAGTATCACGTCGTGCGGTTGTGCATAAATGAAAGCTCTTTGTGAAACCCAGCGGATATCAAGCATAGAAAACAGACCTCTAATCACCCTAATAACACCACAGTGGGACATGAGAGATTCAGAATGAAAGGGTGGGTGCTCGGGTATCGGTGCATGTTTGTTAATTTACAACTTGGCCCCCTACAAAGACTTTAATACTTTAAGCACTTCCAGTTAAGCAACAATGCCCCTTCGACTGCAACATTGTGTGACAAGGTTCACTGGCAGAGCTGCGGGCCAAGCTGCTGTGCTGCACAGTGATACACAGGGATTAGGACAGGCCTTTAACCATATAATACCAAACATATCGTATTCGATACATAGTTTGAGACATTTTGCATCATTTTATGGTAGAAAATGTTGATTTAAACCCTGTTGTGCACAATCTGATACTTGATTTCAGACTCCTAATAGAAACCAGGAAGCAAAACACTATATTTTAATCATTTTGACATGTCATACAGTAACAAATGGTAGATACACAATGAAAATATTTGTTCATTTTTTTCCAAACTTTATCAAAAGAGCCAAATAAAGACTTTAGATTAAAAATTGGACTTTTCATTTCCTCCCATTTTTTCCTGGGTCCCGCTAAAGGGTAAAGTACCTTGCTCCCTGTGGAAAAAATTTGAGGGTTTTAGTGCACGACATGTAGGACATAAGCGTTTGGTAAGAAATAATAATAAATTGGAAGTTTTCCACAATATTTTAAATGCCATCATTATTCATCATGTTTTCCAAACCTTAATCAAGTGTTTACTTTGTAGCACCCATGCATTCGCGGTAGCAAAGGGGAACTCTAAGTTGAAAACCGCCATAAGGTATGATATTTATGTGACAAATTGGGAATGATAATGGGTTTTGTTAATTGAGGACCGTCAAAAGGTTTTGAAGTGTCAAAAGGAAAGGAAAGCTCTCTCCATCTGCTCTCCTCTCAAACCTCTCAAAAATTACTTCTCTTTTTTCTTCTCTACTGCAAAGCGATGGAGCCACTGCTGTCATCTCCAAGCACAATCTGTCATTGTGGTGCACATTTTCCCAAGGATTACTGTCATTGGCCATTTCCTTTTGGCCAATTGGGGCGTCACTCACACTGTCCTTGATTACAGTCGCCGGCAGGTCAGTGTGAGGGTAATTGCTATTCACTTTCTAATCCTGAATCTCATACGTGGGAGGAAAAGAGCCCATAAGGTCTTCTCACCATCCATCACTCCTCTCACATCGTCTCACTTTCTTTTATTTCTGTCTGTTCTCTCTCCCATGCCGGTCGGATTCACAACGGTTCCATTCTCCTCCCTGTCCCTCTCTCAGTTAAGTGCTTGGATAGACCATTAAGTGCTTTAATGAAACACAGAGGCGTGCATGATTTCAAAGAGAAGCCGTGTCACCTCTGAGACATGTGTTTAATCACAGATTTAAGGGTATTAAAACCGTTAAAGGGTAAGGGAGGTAAACCGTATTCTCTCACGAAGCCTTATTGGGATAAAAAATGTGTGGTCATGGGGGTAAAAATTAAATATTTTAATAAAGCTCTGATCTCATTCCAGGCCTTCCATATCTGTGATAACAATTACATGACACTTAGAAGATTTTAAACAACTTTAAAAAAATGACAGGCAAAAATCGCATTCAGTTAAAAAAAAAACAACCATGAAGATGTGGTCACATTTTCAGCTGCATGTGCATTAGATGTGCTGAATCTTCCCATGCATGAGTTTTAACTTTTGTAAAATTCACTGTTGGGCTGTGAATGATGTGGTTTTCACATATAAAGTCTCAAAACCAGCATTGTTCATCCCTCCCTTGTCTTATAATACATGCACAGTCAACCTGCTCAGAGGTATTTTGGGTGTATAAGGCCTGCCTCTGAGGGATCAGTCGGACTCCCAGACTACTGAAAAGGATTAAACTTGTTTCACATATAGATCTTGAGGCCAAACTGATGCCCAAATCAAGATTTGCCTTTAAGAAGGCTCTGAAGGTGCCTTCAGCTGTCCAACGAAATGTCAGGGCAGGCAGAGGAGGAACAAAATCAGGAACTTAGACAAAAGGAACTGGTAAAGGAAACTACTCAGGTTTGAAGCACATTACTGGAACCTCCACTCTGACATGATATTGTTTTACTCCATTGTGTTTTCCACTCAAGTAGTGCATTCATCTCACATTTTGTTATTTTTCACAGAAAAACATATATCACTTCTTCTTTTCTTTTTTTATTTTACTTTTTCTTCTTGACCAGAAAGTAAGATTACTTTATATCTTAGATAACTTTAGCTCTACTGAAAGCCATCTTAGTGACTGTTCAGTTAATTTCTTCAGTGTAACTTGGGTGTAGCCTAAGCATTGCAACTTGTTCAAAACTAACTGATTAGTATTTAGAGGATGTGGTTTGAGGCACATTAAATATAACATTGAGCACCTAAATGGATGAAACCACTGACTTTTTCACAGGAAGTGGGAATATTTTCTCTTAACTGAATACTTGGATATGCAGTTACCCTCATATCTGATGTTTTATCTAAACTAAATCAGATCTCTGCAGTTCTACAGAATCTCTCACATAAAATGTTTTTTGCGCTTCACAAGCTACAATTTCAGTCATAGTTCATTAACACCTCACTCATCTGCTATCATTCATCAGCCTTGTTTCCAGATGTCGAATTGATTTTGTCATTATGTTTTCATTGCTGGGACACAATAAAACAAATTTGTTTTATTTCAGAAATCATCTTGGTCTTAGCGCTCTGACGTCAATCCCCATCCCAGTTGTGTCTGCCTTGATTAGTATCGTATGTCCTGTCATTTATCCCTGCTCACTTAACAGTTTTCCCATATGCAGAGCAGACAATAATTAGAGATCAGATTTTCCAGCTGTGTGAGCGTTCAGATGTCCACGCAAAATATCGATGACTCAAAAAGTATTTTCCTGCAGGAACGAAGCACAGTTCACCACAGATTGTACAGTTCAACACCTCAGTAGGATCTCTGCACAAGAATCAGCAGCAGGAAATTGAGGACTTTCCAGTTGTTCTATTGGCCATGAGTGTGTGTCACTGAGCTGCTCTGAGATGAGAAATAAGATCCTCTGCCATCCATCACTTCAGCAAAACTCTACATCCCAGAACCCAACTGTTGTTGGACTCTGACCGAGTCCAACAACAGTTCAATAAGGAGAGACCAATGACGAGATGAGATACATTTATTGATTATGTTACAATCAGAATGTGCTTTGGCGGATAGACCCCGACGTGCAGTCATCTGCCAAGAGGGAGGAGGCCATTCATACGACAAGCAATTCCCCCCTGGGGGTCTGGACCTGGTGGTGGCG
>JAVQJG010190668.1:0-12517 GCA_036024015.1 Craterocephalus amniculus | reverse complement strand
AAACTGTTTACCCGGAAGTCCATGACCATATTTAGCGGAACCGCAGCAAATACAGCGACGTAATAGATAGAAAAACGTAAAAGATAGCAGTGAAAACAAAACGGACTGAAAAATATGACCAAAAAAGAATTATAAGATTTATATGCTGCACCAGAAGTGAATAAATTACATTTTTCTGCACTCTCTAACACTCGGAAAAGACAAAAACGGGTATTTAAGGGCTAAAAAAAAGTGGATTTTGCATGATACGTTCCCTTTAAAGGGAGCCTGTTATGCTTGTTTCAGGCTAATTAATCTTAATGTCAGAGCCCACTTGGGCAGGAATTGAGCCAACATTATTTACAAACCCGTTTATTTATTAAAGACCGCTTTTTCTCCGTAGGCCCTCAGATCAGCCTCTACCAGACACGAGTAGAAGGAGACTTTTCCACATTAAGCCCCGCCTCCCGTATGCAGGCTGCCTCTGATCGGCCAGTTGCCATAGCTGCCGGTGTGCTTTTCATAGCAGGGATGCTTTTTTCAGCACAACATGGTGCGCGCACTGCAGCTGTTTTTACCATCAAAGTGACAGAAACACACCAGAAACACTTCTTAACAAAACAAGGTGAAATAGATATTTCCAATGACAGCACAGATCATCCGTCCGTACATGTTCAAGCCCCAATAAGACCCCAAAATGAGGATGAACTCAGCAACTCACAGCAACCATATACATCACGGCAACAAATGCAGCATGATGTATCTGGTAGACGCTGGCTTTACCAGCAGCCACAGTCCCATAAAAGATTATATACAGAGATGCACTTAACTCTGTATTCGTTTCAATAAGGAAGGTTAAAGGAGATTTTCGCTTTTTTTTTCAATTTTGTTGGATTCGTTTGGTATTCTGTGAGATTTTTCACTCTCCTTCATTTGAAGTGAGCTTCTGAAGCTGAGCTTTTGATGGGGTATATAGACTGAGCGCTTATCCATACCACTTATCCTAACTGGACGTGGAACCCCACCCTACACACGAATTCGCCAAGCGGAGGGATAGGACCAACGGAAGTTTGAATAAAATACGTTAAGCTAAAATAAAGAGAATAAAAACAACTAAATGAAATTAAGATAGAGAAAATAAAATAAAGATTATGAAAAAATAGTATAAAGACCTGGGTTAACTGTTAAAATAATTGAGGTTAGGGAAGGAAAACTGGGACAATGGTTTGAGCAGGCTAGATTTAGAAAATACAGAATACATAGCCCTTTCCTCAGATTTCCCGCCAAAGCCATGCCTCCTCAGCATAGCAACATGCCATACTTGTTCCTGAGGGTTCACGAGCGCTGAGCCACATGGTTTTTTGCATGAAGAGATAAACGCGCAGTCGGGGGGCGGAACGAACGGCAGTTGAGTTTGATAGACATATCACCATCTAATCTTTTAGAACAGGCTGATGAAAATAATTCGATGGTGTTTATTCGGTCCTGTCCACTAAATGTTTATTATTTTTTTGTGTTAGAGCATACAATTAATTGGCTGCAGTCAGGGTGTGAAAGGGATTTCAGCCAATATAGTAAAATATTTTAAGGGAAAAAATCTCTTCCCCTACCTTTTTAAATGCAAAGAATATGAGTGTGTTTAAATGATCCTCCCCTGTACTTTAACACTGATACCACATGATGGTTCCAGTACATCCTGTGTCTTTATAAACCCACACCTCTTGAATTTCCTAGAATTAAGCTTTGAGTTTTCCCACAAAGGCCACATTCATCATGAAGCTCTGACAATCCCATCACTGTGGCTCCTGATTGTTTCTTGGAGAACGCACGGGAATCCTCTTCCTTCCCCTCACCAGAGTGAAAGTTAACTTTAAGTTAGCTTTGACAGACACTACATTAACTAAAGCGAGTAGGAAACGCTCCGGTCTGTTATGTTGGAGCCGTAATTTACTCGAGCTCATTAAACGGCTCTTACCTGTGGCGGAGAGGATTTAAAATTCATCATCGACCAGAAGCAGGGTTGAGTACGTCCTCGCCCCGTCCCCCTGGTTTCTCTCTTACGTGCTGCTGCCTGTCATGAATTTAAACTAATTTCTCACACTGTGGAGTTAATGACAGTTGATGTTTAACATTGTCCCCAGACGGCAGGCTTCATGAAAGATGCATGGGTTCGAGCGGCTGAAGCTGAATGTGCTTACAGCACAGACTGACACCAGGGACAGATCTATCACTCTATCACAGATGTTAGTGGAAGGCAAAGACTCGCCCTCCCAGCTCCTGACTGGTGAAAATATGATCCTGTTTTTGCAGTGCGCAGCACGCACGCTACCATATTCAGAAAAAATAAAAAGATGGAGGAGTAATCTGTGATTTAGTCCTTTAACATCTGCAGAAGATAACAAATTTGCCCCATATTTGACGTCTTCAAGTTGTAGCAACATCAGGCAGTAAGGCTATCTATTTATTTATTTTTCCCATTTAGATCTTAATCTTGAAAATTATAATTGATATTTTGGACTTAATTTCAGTGAGATCAGCACTTGATAGCGTGGTAGTCTAAATGTCATGTGATTGCTGAGATATAAAGAGTAGGAAACTCTGGATTTCACTGGTGTGTTTACAGGACACAGCGGGGCAGGAGCGCTACCGGACCATCACCACAGCTTACTACAGAGGAGCCATGGGATTCCTGCTCATGTACGATATCACAAGCCAGGAGTCGTTTTGTGCCGTTCAGGACTGGTACGTAGATCTTTCGATGTGTCATGCTGATTTCCAACTAATTGGGTCGCTGTGTTGAGAAAAATATTTATTTAAAAAAGATGGTGTGGGAAATCATATAAACTTTACATTTGGTTTAAAAAACAATGCAACCAGGGTGGATGTTTGTGTGGAACAAAGAAAATGGTCCTACATCATGGTTATGATGTCCACCTAGAATTGCAGATTCTAAATTTTTTTTTTTGTTCGTTTGTTTGTTGCCACATATCCATTTAAGATCAGACCTTAAGAAGAAACTTGTTAACATATTTTTATTTTCACAAGGAGTTTTAAGTTATATTTGTAATGGCCTGTATTGACTGACTGGAGACCTTAGAGGCATCCTTTACAAATTATTTTTATATTTATTGGACTTTTCTTTCCCCTCCTCATCCTTATAGGGTTTCAGTCCATTTGGGAAAAGTCTTACCAGAAAATCATTTGTCTTATCAGAGTATTTTCCTTTCATTTTTTAGCTGAAAGACCAAAATAAGAATTTCTAAAACAAGTTGATCAAACACGTGGGGTGTTTTCCCGCATACGCTCTCTCCAGCCACTTTATTAGGCACACCTGCTCACTTGCTTGGCACCTTTTTAGGCCTTTTGAAATGTTTTCCATCTCCTTGTTGAATCTGTGCCACCAAGTACATGGCATGGAAGATTCTTCTGAAGGTAGACGAGGGCCCAGCCCAGCATTGCAGGGGGACCTAATAAAGTGGCCAGTGAGTATAGATGTATAACAGGTGATGTTGCCTCTTGGGTTATCATTTTTTCAGCCTTGATTTTAGTATTTTGGCCACTGGCCTTCTGATTCCTTGGCCATATGTCTTTCTGGATGCTATGGGTGGCTGTACCTCAGGTAGAGGAACGGCTTGCCCTGTAATTGCAAGGTTTGCGTCTCAATCCACCTCCTCTTCCATATGCCAAAGTGTGTTCAAGCAAGGCAACAAGCCCGGGATTATTTCAAGTAGCAGCTGTATGAGATTGGCTAAACGAAACTCTCCGAACAGTGTTTTGTGAAACCAACTAAGGTTAAAAATGATGCTGGAATTTACCATATATTATCCCAACCTAGAGTGTAACCTGCTTTATTGTCTGTTTTAGTTTAAATGGGGCTGTAGTTTAACAAAATGCGAATTATGGTAGCTATTGTTAAGGTGAGGTTGTTTTTTCCATACAGCTTTCTGCTTCAGAATTGTAGCTGAATAAAATAGTTTTTTAAAGGTTCGTACAATATATCTTTTAAATAAAACACAGTAGATGTTAATTTAAATACTATTCCTTGATGGAAATGGTGAAGACTGCCGTACATCATATTATCAAAAGATTCAGAGAATTTGGAGTCACATCACAGAAGAAAATCAATACTGGATGCCCGCGATGGTCAGGCCTTCAGACAGCACTGGACTGAAAGCAGACGTTATTTTGTCTGTTTGCAAATCCAGGTTAGAGGAGGAAATCGAACATGACTATGAACCAGAAACATGCTTTATTTCCAAAACCCCGTTTTAAATAAGAAACAAAGTAAAAATACTGCATTACCTTACTTAAGCAGGAATTCTGGATATCTGTATTTTACTGGAGGAATTATTTTTCCGCTGACCTTTACCTCTAGTCCTTCGAAAATTTTAAAGATAGCCTTGTAGCTCCCCTTTCATTTTTTGTTCTGGTTTGTCATATTTCAAAGAAAAATCAAAGAAAGAAAAGAAGTGTAATTTTGGGAAGGTGGGGTACTGTACAAGTCACTGTGGCGCGGTCTAAGGTTTTGTCCTTGTTTTTGCTTTAAGAGGTTTTAAAGCCAGAACTTTTACACTTTTACTGGAGTAAAAAGCTATAATTGATACTTGAACTTGTACAGAAGTCTTTTTAAACCCTAGTACCCGTACCTCTGATACTTGGAAACGTTCTCGTCTCCGATAGTTTGCCAGTCATCAAAATGTTGTATCGTTTCCCAGGGCAACCCAAATCAAGACTTACTCGTGGGACAACGCTCAGGTAGTGCTGGTGGGAAATAAGCTGGACTTGGAGGAGGACAGACAGGTTCCAACACAGGATGCCCAACGAGTGGCCACGGAGCTGGGTAGGTGTGTCACACATAAACACACACACACAATTTAAACTGTAATCATTTCTCACCTTTCTTGCTCAGGCTTCCAGTTCTTCGAGGCCAGCGCCAAAGACAACATCAATGTGAAGCAGGTTTTCGACAGGCTGGTGGACGTCATCTGCGACAAGATGAACGAGACCGTCAACGGAGACGCCAGCCCGCCTGCCGGTCCCAAGGCGGACAACCTGAAGGAAAAGCCCCTCCCGAGTCAGGGTGGCTGTGCATGCTGACAGAGGAAATGCCCTGATGTCTCACATTACTACAGGTTACGTGGCCAAAAGTCAAACATGTTGCTGGAACATTCCGCTTAGCTCCCTCTCCATCTTCCTTCCATGATCTTATCTCAACTCAGCGGCGTTTCAGACATTTCCCCATAGTTTCCATGTGACTGTTACACTGAGACCCTAAAGAGTTCCAGCCGTGCCTTTTTTCTTGTGTGCACATCAGCAAATCTAAGGCATGAACCAAGTCAGCATAACACAGATCTACATGTCAGTGGCAGACTGCCATCTTGTGGCTGTAACATGAAAATGCATCAATAACTTCTAATGAGCTTAAACTGAACATTCAGGCCATTGTTCAGGTATGAGGATGCTGAGTCACTCAGAGTGTGTGCTTAATAAACATGTTAGATTGGTCTTTTTGGATGTAAATTCTCATTTGATTTAGTTTGTATATTTAATGATTAATGTTAATGTAATATACAATGTCCAGGGTTGGTAGTAAGTCTGTTAAAGTCAAGATTCAAACGCGTCGTCATTTTGCCTCAGTGATAGACCGTTAACCTCTCAAGTTTCCATGATGTGTCCACATCAGCCCTAAAACAATAAATAGATCAAGTTGTTATGCAAGTTTTATCAAAGTGTTTTTTTCTTCCATTCATTGGAAAATAAAATGTTCATTCGCTATCTGTTTTTGTTGCGTGTTAAATCATTTCATCCCCAGGAAGTTATCAGTGAACAGGGATGACATCAGTTTGACCAGGAATCGATTGTAAAGTTTTTTTGTAACGCCTTGGTCACAAGGAAACTTTCTTCGTCCAACTTTCCTTGTCTCCTGGTATCTAATCTCTGGGATGTAGGGGCATAAACCTGAGTTGCGTGTGAGTGTGTGTAATCTGTCAGGAGATAAAAGGCCGTTCAGAAGCCCTGTTGAGCATACACTCCTGAAATACCAGACCGCTTTGGACACACGGACGTCAACGCAGTGCAGGTATGTGCTTCATGTTTATCAACTTTTTTTTTAAACAAATATCCAACAAAGAGTAAGAATCCAACATCAGATTAACTTGATGTCTTATCAAAGTTTTCTACCAAGGTTGGATCAAATTATACAATATTTATTCCTGAGAAATAGCTGAGCATCATCATTTTGCTCTTTGTTTTTTCACTTTTTATTTAGTAGGCTGAAGTTTTTAGTAAAATATGTTTATTTACAGCAGGGACATCATACTGTATTACAGCCAACAAAAGACTAAAAGAGCTCGTAGTAATCCAACTTTTAAAGCTAAAACAACACACTTACAGTAAAGCTGTTGAGTTTTCTTTCTAAAGAAACCTAAGCTATTAAGAATATATCTCCTCTAAAAGGATTTAGTATGTAATTCTGCCGTCACAGGAGCATTTTCACTGTCCTTTTGGAACCAAAGTCATATTTGAAAAGTAGGTCTCAATGACGAATGCAGTCAGCACTGCAATAAGGAAGGAAAAAAAGCTTCCTTATTACCTATAAAATGCCTCTTATTTGACATGTGGAAGAGACAAAAGCAGTGTTTGTAAGACTGGGAACAAAGGTTAGTGTGCATCAGTTTTATGGTGCTTTTGTGGTACATTACAGCCAATGAACTTGACAACACCTTGATCTTTAACTAGATGCGATCTCATTCATTGAAGCAGAACTGTTAGCACAGTGCAGTACAGTATATCTCAGTCATTACATTGAGGAATAATCTTCAGAAGTACTGTATACAGTCTTAGAAAATAAAACATGCAGCAAAATGTAGATTTCTTTTGCCAGAAAGCACATGGAGCTGTTGAGGTGGGAGTTGCGACATGAAAAAACATGAAAAAACATGAAAAAACGCTCCATGACCATAGATTGTAAAAAGAATGACTCATATTGTGACTCAACTTGAAGGAAGAGCTGAGAGAAAAATAATTTATTGATCAGATCACATGATACTTCAACTGAAACTCAGTGTTGCTTGAGCTTAAAAAACTCCCCATATTTGATGAAGATTAGAGCCTCTCTCTTCTCCTCCAGTTAATGTGTAACCAAAGCAAACGCTGTCTGACCCATGCTGCTGCCTGCTTGTGTTTTCAGTCCATTCCAGGCGTGAAACGGTCAGTTTTAGCTAAACTAACAAGGTTTTTATTTCTTCTCTTTCACAGTGTTTGGAAGTATAAAAGCCAGCCAAGATGTGTTGTTCAGGCTTTCTCAAGATCATGATGTTTATCTTCAATGGCGGCATCTTTGTAAGTTCAAAACATTTGCATCTTATATGCATTTATTGTCCAGTTTTATTTCACTATGGTTCAATAACGAAACAGACAGGGAGTAATAACAACTCAGTGATGGTGAATTTTATTTCCTTTGTAACGTTTTCTGTGCAAAAACACTCCAGCTAGACATAAGCTAAATATTTTCTAAACGTAATCAAATCATCTCATCAGAAGCAAAACTTATTTGCTAATTGAACGTGAAGATTTTGCATCACAAGGATTTTTAAGATTACAGTTGTAGCCATTTAAAGACTTAAAATATGCCTTAAAACTAAACAGAAAATCTTAAAATCCAGCAGGATCCTGTATGTGCATGTGTGTTACTCCAGCTTGTTTGACTATATACAGCTTGCATTGTGCAAAGAAGCATCTTTATTGTGTTGTAGCACACATTTCCTCCCACATAGCAAAATATCTTCAGTCTGAAAAAAACTACAACAGCGCCTATGATTAGAGCCGAGTCAGCGGCTCAGCTGCAGATGCATGCCTGGCATGAAAAGATGTTGATCCTACTGCATTAATTCATTGTTACATTATAATTTTTGTGGTAGGGGGAGGTGTGAGACCTACAGCCTAAAAAATTCAAGTCCACAGATTAACGATGATGTCATCGCTTGTGATTGCCTGACAACACCACATGGGGGTTGTATTTACCAGGAAAGATCATATAAATGAACGGCCACGGGTTAAAATGAACACCCGGTGGGATTCCAGGATAGAATTATGTTTTGGTGTTTGTTGTTGTTGTTTTTTTGTTTTGTTTTTGTTTTTTGTTTTTTTTACATATTATTTTATTTGAACAACTTCTTGAAATTATTTCACCATAAAAGGGGAAAACCTAATATTTGTTTACCACTCTGTACTGGAGGGTAACCAGTGACCCCAGCCGAACACTAACTACAGAGCACGAGTCCAAACTTGGATTAAAAGCAGAAAATTAAATAACATGCAAAGTGGGGAATCAATGAAAGCACAAAGCAGACTAAACCACAACTTTAAGGACATTTAGTTGGTAGATTCTTAGATCCTGTTCATACCGTAGTTCAGGGCAGGGTTAGAGAAAGCAGACCAAAACGTTGCCTTTTCTCCTTGTACAACTGTCAGAAGAGAAACTCTCTATCCAAGTCTATACAGTGTCCTCTGATTGGTCAGCTGAAATGACCTGAGCAACGTCTCCCAATCATTTCATATCAGCTGTGATAAAATTAGAAATTAAAGACAGCTTTTAACAGAGCCCATAAGAAGTCACACGCATGAGTCAGGAATGAATTAATGCCGTCTTTTTAAAGAAAACACCATCTCTGTGTCCCATTTTTCTGAACTCATCGTACAGGTGGCCGGTGCCGTCATCCTAGGTGTGGGAATATGGGTGAAGGTGGACACTTCTTCTTTTCTGGGCGTGCTGGACAAAGTAGAAGATGCTCCACCTGAGCTGGCCCAGCTGGCAAACGTCTCCTACCTGCTGATCGGCGTGGGCGCCGTTCTCCTGGTCATCGGCTTCCTGGGCTGCTGTGGGGCCATCCGGGAAAGCAGGTGCATGCTGCTGACGGTGAGTCATCTCTGTTTATCAATAAAGATTTCTGTGGGAAAGAAACTAAATGTTCATTTTCAAAGAGGTTGGTTCAATCATAATGCAACGGTCACTGAGTCTGAAAATCCTTTAAAAAATTGAGAAATAAAGTAACTTCACATTTAAATGTGACCTGTGGAGTTTAAGCTCTGCTTTGAATAACACATAGATATTTTTTCCTCTTTTGAAATGAGTTTACATCTTTATTCTTTAGTAGATTAGAGTAGAAGTAGTTGCCTTTGTTTAAGTCAGTAGGTTTAGAGATTAGAGTGTTTTGCGTTATCTGATGAGACTCTTTTATGGATGTTTTTCTGCTACTTTATAAATGTCTTACAGTAAGAGTTTTATAGAGCATATCCTTTTTTCTCCCCTTTCAGTTTTTCTCTATTGTGCTGATAATCTTCCTCATCGAGATAGCGGGAGCCGTTGTCCTTTTCGTCTTCCAGGGTGTGGTAAGTGGCTCTGAGAATGCAAATCGGCATCTATTTGGTCATGTCTTCCAGAGAGCCGATTGATATCTGCAAAGCTGGACTGCTAAAAGGTGCAAAGAATGCGTAAAATATTCTCTCTTTCTGTACGCCGCAGGTTGGGGATCTTCTTGACAGTTTGGAGACTCAAGTAAGGGCAAGCATTCAAAAGGAATATGGAAAAGACGAGAGTCTGACCTCCCTCTGGGACACCACCATGGAGGAGGTACTGTTTCAGTATGGAAATTAAAGTTTAACCTTATGTTTGATCTCACATGTATATGATGGCAGAACGTAATCTCTTTGACCTAGTCTTTGATGATAAATGACGGTGACGTATTAAAATCTCATGTATTCTCTAAGCGACTGTTTTTTTGCTCTGCAGATATAAAACATCTTTTATGTCTTACACAGCAGCACAGTTGGAAGTGAGGAGGTCTGACAATAACATGTTGCATTTTTCTTTCAGTTTAAATGCTGTGGATACAAGAACTACACAGACTTTGATGGCTCTCCTTATCTTGAATCTGGAAATGTCTACCCACCCACATGCTGCAATGTAACAATCGGTGAATGCTCTGAAACGGCTGCAGAAAATTCGGTACGATAAGATATTTTTGTCATATATGATGAAGGAGTTTTTCAGCAGCTCTTATCCTGTTATAAAACGTTTTCTTCCTCGCAGAATGTTCTGGGCTGCTTTGACAAGATGGTGGTGCTGATAGAAGAAAATGCTGGGATCATAGCAGCTGTGGCTCTTGGAATTGCTGCACTTGAGGTACGATGTCAAACAGCTTGGTTTCGTGTGCTTGGGTCACACAGATATGATCTTATTGTTCAGTTTGCATTAAAACCGTTGGCTCATTGATCAGTAGAATTATCATTTTCCTTGATAACAGCCAGATGTTGGTTCAATTACGATGAAACAGCTTGAAATGAAACTTGAAGAACTGTTGAACTAACTTAATTAAATTGCTTCCTTTTGTTGCAAGTGATTGAATCAAGTGAATCCATGTTTATTTATTTGGTTTGTTCAACTCCAAACTCAGATCTGCTCGAATCATTTAGTATCACTTGTTGAGCACAGGCTCATGGGAAAAGCATATCTAGCAGGAATCCAACCTTTTGTTTATGACCACCCTGTAAACTGGAGTTATGTG
The DNA here is from genome assembly GCA_036024015.1 of Craterocephalus amniculus. Lineage (NCBI taxonomy): Eukaryota > Metazoa > Chordata > Actinopteri > Atheriniformes > Atherinidae > Craterocephalus > Craterocephalus amniculus. The sequence continues at coordinate 1,973 of JAVQJG010190668.1, read as the reverse complement.
CTTTACTGCCTTACTGCTTTACTGAATTTTTGAGTCAGGAATTAAGATTTTTTTATAGGGGAAAAAGAAATATTAACGATTATAATTATAATCAGGCTCAAAACTGTTACTTTGAGCAAATTTAATAACATCTTAAATAAACTACATTTAATCACTTTGTAGCAATTGAAACAATCGGTGGGCTTAACTATTCTCTTTTTATAGCGTTCAAACTCATGATTATGTGTCATTCTTTATTTTACAAAACCTGAAATGTCTAAGAAGCTGTGTGTAGAACAAAAAAAATTGGACCTGCTTTCCCATTGAATTTAATGGGAATATGTTTCCAAACTTTTGAACGGTACCGTGAGTCATGAATTTTTAGAACCAGCAACATCGTCGAACTCATCATTTTGTTCTTTATGCTTCTTCAGGTCATTGGGGTTCGCAGCCCTTTGGTATTTTTCCCTTTCAGCAGTTCTCTTTTTAATATGCCGCTCTGCTCAGGATCATTTTTCTGTCACTGACCTCAGATTAGCTGTTGGGCAAATGGCCTCAACTTTGACTCCAGAATACTCTGGTTTACAGATGAGTTCATGATCAACACAGTGGCTGCAGATGATTAACCCAGGTCCTGTGGCTGCAAAACATTTGAATAGCAACACATGGCTGCTACTTAACATGTGTAATAATTCAGAAGCAGCAGGTGTGCACTTGGTTGGGCTTTTTTAAACACACTGCTTCTATATTATGGTTTAGTTTTTCATAAAAATGAAGGACATGGTGTAACACGTTCGGTGTTGTTTTGTGTTTGAGGTTATAATTACACAGGAGAAAATGTCATGAAACATTAAACCTTTGAATTAAACAAGAGTGCAACTTGTGCTTTGTTGTTATCATAAAACAAGTGGGATTGAAACCCATTTAAAGACTTTAATTGAGAATATATGGATTGAGAATTTATGAATTCAACAAAAAAGGAAAAAAATGTTGCACACCTTTTTTCTTTAGAAAACAGTAATTGTCGAAAATCTATCGTACAAAATTAACTTATTTAGTTTTTCCATAATCTGTCATAATCTGATCTTTCTTTATGTTTTATCTCCACAGATCGCTGCTATGGTGGTTTCGATGGTTCTTTACATAAATATTGGCAAAAAGGATTGATCCCTCCTGTTTGGAAAGATGTAAATAGATTTTAATTGGAGGAGAAAATCTGGTGTGAATTTTCTGTATGTACAAAGTTTTTTGTTTTTTTTCCCATTCAAATATATTAATATATATTTGGTTCTCTTCACATTGAGCTGTAAAGAATTCTAAAAAAAAGAAAACAGGATTAAATGTGCCAACACTTTGGAAACCGTATCTCGTTTATACTGTGATTTATTTATGTCTGAGGAATGGTTTCCCACAGATGACTTTGTATGTGTTGATGCATTTAATAGTAAAATGTCATGACGCACAGTGTGGAGAAAGCTGGTAAACGTTTATCTGTGGTTTTGTCACATGGTGTGCAGTATGACAAATTTATTTTTGTATGTTTGATCACATTGGAGTAATAAATGTCATTTCAATCTTTAAACTGTGCAGTGCGTGTGTTTTTCTTTGGTGTGTACCAGCACAGAATAATGTGGTAAATGTGGAACAGATGGACTAAAACAAGGCAGACAAGGCTGAAATCTTTATTAAATTAAATTTTCTATCTTGGCAACAGCTAAGCAATCCTACAAGTAAACCTCAACCACGTGAGACCATTTACATAAATGCTGTGATGGCACCACCATAGGACTTTGACTAAAACAATACCATTTATCACTTTCTGAAGAGAAACTAATTAGTTATACTGAGAATAAAAGTAAGAGACTTGTTCCATACTAATATAAGTAAAATGTATAAATAAATCTGATGGCACTAAACACGATTAAACACAGCAAAGGGGGGGGGGGGGGGGGCACGTCAGCATGTTACCACTGGGCACCCCAAAATCACTAACA
>JAVQJG010190625.1:0-16354 GCA_036024015.1 Craterocephalus amniculus | reverse complement strand
ATTATATTATATTATATTATATTATATTGTATTATATTATATTATATTATATTATATCATATCATGCATTATACTCTCAGTAGGTAACTGGGGTTCTATATCTAACTGATCTTAATGTAAAAGACTGCAATGTTGAAAGTAAAAATGGGTTCAAGCAACAACAATGTATGGTGAGTGACAAAAAGTGAACCAGATAGTCAAGAAGAAAGATAGAGGTATAAAACTAGGGGGGTTAAAGGTGTGATTACCTAACCTGAAAATCCAGAACAGCACTGGCTAGTTGATTGCCCACATACCTGTATTTTGGTTGCCATAATGCGTTCATCTTAGCTGCTAGAAAGTGGGTCAGTTTAAGCGTTTTGTTTCTATTCAAATATTCTTGAGATAAATATAGATGTTTGAATACAGAAGATTTCACAAAGGGTACCAGTTTTACAAAATTCATGAAATTGCTCAAGCTCTTTTGATAAACAGTAATCATACATATTTCCTGGAAAAAAACAAATTACAAAAGAAAGATGATAAAATTTCAGAATAAAATAGGATTATCATAATTAGAAATAAACCACCTTGTTTTCACCTTAAAGAAAAGTTTTAAGATTCAATTTCAATTTAATATCTTAAATTGTAAAATGTCTCAGTTTTAACATCTCATGTGTTGTTCATGCTCAGATGGGGATCAAATATGGGTTCATGAGATCTGCAAATGATTGCATTATAGGCTGTTTTTATTTACATTTCCACAGGATCCTTTTTTTGTTAGAATGAGGGTTGTATACTTTTAATATCAATAAGCAAAATCTATCAAATTTAAAAGATCTTATGACCTTTCAGTTTTTACAAAATCATCCATTTAACTGTTTTTCATACAGCTGGTTGGTTTAATGTACTATAAAACAGTGCATCATTTTTAACACGCTGTTAATGTGCTGTTTAAATATCAGTCTGCGTAAGCTATGTTGAGTAACTGTTCTAAGATAATGAAAAAGTGATTTCCTAACCCAACACATACATGCTAAGGCAATGAGGAAACAATGTGGCACAATGGAAGTTGAAGCAATGAGTATCTCCTGTTTTCTCACTGATAAACTGAGAAACATTTAAGCACTGTCTTCAAACTTTCTTCTCAAGACACAACAAATCAACAGAGCTCTGCAAAGAGTTTAATATTCCATCTGTGCTGCAAGGTCATTGCAAAAGAATACATCATAACATAACATGTGACATCAAATAGCTTTCTACCATCCATGATAATAATTTTATATAGAGGAATATCTGTATATATTAGCTATATCTATATTTATAAATATTAACATTTTGTGGAAAAAAGAAGCAAGATCAGGATTAGACATATGAGGCATTCTGGGTAAACATCAGGGCATACATTGCAAAGCCATACATAACTCTGTGATTAACGGCTATGGACATAGCATCCTTGATTAGTAGAAAACAACCCTTGTATATAAAAAATACTGACTGGCGGTAAACAATACTGTTACAGATTTATATGATGATGCTGCTTGTCAACTTTCAGTTGCATCTCACATCTGCACAGGTGGACACCAAAATCAAGGCTGTATGGGAAAACCAGCAAGTGCTCCCCTTAGTCATAAGTTTGGAATCATGACACTAAACGAAGTGTTTCAGGCATACACATCAAAATATGATGCTAAAAATCTTGCTTCAGTTTGTTATTTTACGGGAGAAAAAAAGAGTTGCTGCTGAATTGGCAGCCAAGTTAAAGTCTAGGAATGGATAAATTATAGCGTGAATAAAAATACAAAGGAAGATTTAGAGTAAACATAACACTATATGGGGCTTTTATCTTGATCCGTGTTAAAAATATGATTTCATGATGATGCAATATAAATAAGGGCAGCAGTTGAGGAATCCACTTACTACAGCGAAAGGATTGGTTGGATTTCTACGGTGCACCAAAAAAAGATAAACAAATTGTATTAGGACCAGCTAGCATGGCATTTCTATAAAGGGTTGAATTTGTTGGCATCCTTACAACCAGATGTGGAAAACTAAAACAGATGGATGTAAATAGAATGTGTCTTTTTATAGCCTTTAAAAAGTCCTTAAATGAGTTTTAAGTGTAGAAAGGCAAACAAGTAAAACAAAAAGTGTCAAATACATTATAAAAACCATGAAACTTGCTATTAGGTGAGAGTATGATGTGTTTACTCAAATGCTCGATTTCCTGATTTAATGGTGTATCAAATTAAGTCAAAATCCGCTCGTTTGGCTAAAATTGAAAATATTTTTCAAGGCGCATGTATTGGGGTGAATAATTGTGCGCAATAAGTCGGCCTTTCCCTTTAGTTTGTCAGCAAGCCCGATATGATGCAAGCACCAAGTCCTTCACACAAACACCTCCCTGCGTGGACCTTTTTCCTGAGACAGCTGCAGTGCTGGGCCGGGCAACGGTGCAGGTGCGAGAGTGTGCATGTCAGCATCCAGATGTGTGTCTGGTGTTGGAGGAGGGCTGAGGAGCAAGTCGTAGTCAAAGCCCTTCAGAGGCTGCAGGGACAAAGTGAGGCCTCGTCGAGCTTTAGCCGCCCGGTCTGGTCTCTCTCTGAGTTCCAGGATCACCTGACAGCAAAAAAAAGATAATCAAAGAAAATCAGATGCAGGGACATCTTACACACTTTGACTTATTTTTTAAGTTAAGGGGGAAGCTGTGAAAATTCAGGTATTCATTAAATACCTCCACAGGCTGACGCTGTAGGAGGTTGAGGTCAAACGTTGTTCCATGGAAGAAGGTTTGGCGCTGGAAACGTTCGAGGGTCTTCAAGCGGCGGGAGGGGGTCTTGCATAAAAGCTGGACAGAGAAACCGACTGTAGGCACACTATAATATGACACTAAGCTAGCCAAACAAACTGTCCCTGTAATGTGATCATAAATAGAGGAATTACCTCAGTTATGAGCAAAGACAGCTGGGGGCTGAAGCTAAGGGGCATTTCATAAGGAAAACTCCTCACTTTCCTCAGCATACTGCAGTGGTCTGCTTCTGGAGGAACAGGGAACTGTGAAGACATATGAAGATGAAAAACTTTTTCACTTTTGGTGAAATTTTGCAATAAATGACTATTTTACAGCCATATTCAAGCTGAGAGTACAGGTCAGGATGAAATATGGGTATCATGTAGTTATCATGCAGAACAAACTAGCAACCGGAGCTCACCTTCCCAGTAACCAATGAGAAAAGCAGAATTCCCAGTGACCACCAATCAGCTGCATGGCTGTAAGGTCCACCACTCAGCACTTCTGGGGCTGCAAAGCGCACACAGAGCAGTGTATTATATTTTTATTTTTTTTTACAACATACATTTTTACATTCATGTCTTCAGCTCCTCTAACGATAGACATGAAAGCGCTCAAATGTTGGTGCATAAATGTCAGCATCAGTTCCAGCATCTACACCGTTGACAGGATTAATTTTTCTCACCCATGTACTGGATGGTTCCACAGATGGTGAAGGCTCGCCCTCCTCTCTCCAGGCGACGGGACAAACCAAAGTCAGCTAAGCGAAGGTGGCCTAAAAAAGCAAACATTTGATCTGCATCATTATGAGCATTCTTCACACTAATTTAAGCCCCCCCCCCCGATGTTTTGCCATGAGGAGTCTCTCTCTAAGTACTAAGAGCTGTACTGTTGGTATTAATATTATCAACTGACAGCTGTGCACCATCTAGACGCTCTCTGGAAGCTTCTGTGTCTGTCCAGCATACCAAAGCTATGCTGCTCTCTGCTGGGGACAAGCTCTCACTCACCATTGTCCGTCAGGAGGATATTTTCCATCTAATAATGAAGAAAAGAGGAAGAATATGAATAAAATTCCACTCCTGCTCATCAATGAACATGTACAGATACTGCTATAATAAGTACTAAAGGGGATCCAACATGAAGTCAGTTTAGTTTTGGTTCTGGGTATATCAAATGAAATAATTAAGTTATGTCTCATGCTATGCATCACACTTTTGCATTTAGTTTATAATTTGACAAAATCTCGGTTGCAACTGAAGCAAAGACAGTGAGCTCCCTCCTTCTCTTACTTTCACATCTCTGTGGATGACTCCGAAGTCGTGTAGAAACCCTGTGAAGATACAACACACAAAAACAAGAACATTACACTCAACCAGGGAAAAAACTGTTTGCAAGATGGCGTCTCTCTTACAGTATAATAAAGATCCTGGTGCTGCTTTTCTGTTGGAGGTCCATTGAGAGCATAGTCTAATTAAACCTCCTTCTATAATTACCCATAGTTAAATATCAGTGGAAACGCTTGTGGTAACACAGGCTTAAATGATTAAGTCAATCATATCTACACCATAAGTAGAGCCCTATTTTTCTGAAGGGTTGGGATGAAATGCAACAGGGTGCTACGATTTCCACATTCAAAAGCATTCTTAGTGGAAACTGTAGAAATATACATTTAGCCAGCAAAACATTTAGAAAATGTTAAGACCATTTACCACATTGTCTGAATATTCTTCAAAAAACTCTGCAACTGTTGAAATTATTTGGAAGAACAGTATCTGTAGTTTTAAAATTGAAATAAATTTCTTTTCATGATTGATTTAATATTTTAGTTACTTGCATTGTACTTTTTGTCACACAAAACATCAAATGTTTTCATGATTGATAGGTGTGGGCAACAGAAAGGCGACAAAATGACACTGTTGTGACATTTGCACTACGTGGTTTGGCATTGTCTTCCTGCAATACACAAATTCCTTTATGAAAATGGTGAAATCTGGATAGCAGCGTGTGTTGTTCTGACATACTGGGCTTCTCCCCACGGGGCCTCAGCCTTTTTGGGTATGCTTTCTGTACACCTTATTATGTTACTGACCCAATTCCAATCAGATTAAGAGATAAAGACTGATTATTACTCAACCAGAGGCTGCAAAATTAAGGAGCATTACAATTTATGCTACTTTTTGTGAAAGCTGGTTATTTACAGATGTTACACCAAATGTTATATTACTAATGTGCAACTTATCCAGAGTTCTGTTGCTTCTGTACTAAAATTTGCTGAAGCTCTCTGAATTAATTCAAAATGTTACCTTTTAAAAAAAAAAAATATTTCTCAATTTCATAAGATGATCATATTTAGGTGATTTACAAACATTTTCTGCAATTTACAATCATTTTCTGGTATTTACTTTTTATTGCACACCTTCTCAACACTTCTGAAAAGACAAAAAGATCACAACTAAACTTTAGATGGATTAGTGGTATATTAGGTTGCATACACACCGAGTGCGCATCCTAACTCCGCTGCAAATACCCGCACTGTGTCCTCAGAGAACTGACCAATCATCTGCCAGTAAGTGTAAAGATCTCCTGTGCTGCAGTAGTCACACACTGTGGGAGCACAGAGAATATTAAACTGTGACACGGTTATGCAATGGAAAATGCAAGGGGTAGTGAAGGCAAGCGAGAGGTGAAACAAACACTGGTGAAAGAAAATTGGGAAGGAGAAGTATCATCCTGTAGTACAGAGAATAAAACATAATATGTCTTCTTGTTGATTAAAACAACATGAAAACAGGCAAACGTTCAGCTGCTCTTGGGAACATTTGTTACCTTAACTGTAGCAAAATATGCATCTCTGCTGCAACATGATGCTGAAAGTTTGGACCTGCTTGGAGCTTACGGATATATATTTTTAAAAAACAGCATGGCCGCGACTTTCGGCTTTAAACAGTTGCCATTTTCATATTTTTTGTATTTCTGATCTAAAACATGCGATTCAGAGATGATTCAGAGTTGAAGCAAGCAGTGGTGTCCTCTCTTTTGACTCTGACATGCATTCTTGTTGAACTGCAGAAACATTCAGCATCTGATCTCTGGGCTATTATTAGGGGGAGGGAAGCAAAAAAAAGTGGGTCACACTTTCTGAGTCAGTGCCCAATTTGGGAAAAAAGGGTAAATGCTCTGGAGGGAAGGGAGAGAGGGCAGTGCAGATGCACCATATAGAGAAACTGGTCGACTGAGGGGTTGTAAGGGTTTGGCAAAGACTGGATATCTGGGTTGTGTGCAAGCACAAACATTCAGAATTCATACGCTTGATAAGAGGCTCTTTGTCTTGAGGATGTTCTAGGTGGTGGGTTGGGGATTGTGGGTAGAATCTGGACAAAGCTATCAGTGCTGAGGTGACAAAAGGTGAAGTGAAGGGGGTTTCGGATTGTGGAATCTGGGTTGGAGGGGGTCACTAGTATCTGGCTGACTCACTAATGTAGAGGTGGCGCTGTGTCTGCCAGCAGTCTTGAAGATCAAGGACAAATGGGTGGCGAACCTGACGCTGTGGGCAAAATTCAAAGGTGGTAAATGTGGTAAAGCTCAATTCTGACTTTCGATCAAAAAGAGCGTCTTTTTTTTCCTTTCTTTCTAAATTCTCAGCTTTTTTAGAGTTTAGTGTGAACTTTAGCCTTAAAGTGCTGTTAGTGAACTCTAAGACAGAACTGTACATGTAAGGTTACACATGACGAACATGATCTTTTGAGGTAAGGATGAACCAAAACATTTTAAAAGTTTTGGTATATTTCAGCCTAAAAAGAATCCGGTTAATAAACAAGAGATGTAACACAGCACATCGTCTGCAAATAATGCTATTTGTGATCAATATTTCTATCTTAACATTTTTAGTGTAATGAACATAAACTCAGTATAGATTTTCTGACCATGTAAAATGTTGATTATTATTTTTAGAGTTAATCATTGTAAGAAAAAGGGAAGAATTTCTTTTTATTTCATGTCCAAAACTTCAAATTTATTGTGATTTCTGAGGTAGAACTCACCTGGACTATTACTTCCTCTTTTGATTGTTCCAAGACCCCAAGTCTAAGAATCTCTGATTTGGGTATAACCTGTTGTCAGACACAAAAACTGTAATGAAATAACCAAACATAACTGGACACAAATATATTCTTATATTTCTATATACTATATATATTATAAAGTATAGTAGCACAGGAAACATTGAAACGGGAGACTCACTTTGACTGCATATGTTTTCTGTTTGGATTTATCCTTCACTTTTAGAATGGGCCCAAATGAACCTTTGGCGATGTAACCCAGCACCTACCAGGGCAAACAGTAAGTGATACAGATATAAAGACGGATACCAAAATAACTGAGACAAGATAGACAACATAGTTTTGGTGTCAACGTTGAAACTGTGACTTACCTGAAAGTATTCATATCCAGGCACAGATCTTTGGGGGAATTCAGGCAGGAATATGGCGACAAACCCTGGAAGGCTCCACTCTGCTCTCAGCTTGCCCGGACCGACTCCCGCCAGCCTCAGGACATGCTCTGGGACCTCGGGGGCCTTGCCTTGGAGCATTCGACGCTGGCTGAGACGCAGGGCCGGTGGGGCCAGGCGACAGAGACCTGCCGGGATAGACAGACCCACACTGGAGAGGAAGCCCCGCCATCCAGATGAGATGTGCTCATCCTCCTGTCCTTCAGAGGGCCTCTGAGGGGAGTTAAGAAAGAGGAAATAATGGCACCGCTTAGTAGATGCAATTTCGGTTGTAATGATTTTTTTGTGTCATTACTGACCCATATGATTATGGATCATGGCAGGCCAGGGGTGGCAAAGAATTTTTACCACTATTTACATTCTTCTATGTTTTAACAAATTGGCAAACACTATTTATTCTCACTCTGTTTCACAAGGACAAATATGAACCTTTATCTAGGCAGGTATGAGCTAAATGCACTTTTCTGCTCTTGTTTGTCCTTTTGGGAGTTCATAGACAAGGCAGGAAAAGTTTGTACAAAGAGATACTTTAGAAAAATGTTTATCTTTACCATTTAGGGAGGTTGCTTAAGCACAGCCTTCTGTCTGCTTGCTGTTGAGCAGGTCCTCTGCAGTTGGAATGCAGAATGCTATAACTCCTCACTACTTATTTAACTAATTTTAACTGGAAAAAAGGACAAATAAGTCCACTTTTAACACTTTTTCACTATGCAAGCAACAAATGTCTGGAATCTGCGAACATCAGTAAAAAATGGGTTTCCTGTGTTGTGTGCTTCACTGTACACTGACTGATGGTTTGCTCATCAGAAACAGAAAATATTACAAACTGTCTGGAAAAACACAGGCATTAAAAAAAAGACTTTTTGATGATTTAATGTTACCACATTAGACTTCAGTTAATACGATCAATGAAGCACTTTGTAGGGTAGGCTATGTAAGAGTGGGGAGTCAAGCTAACAGAACTTTTTCACAAGATATTTTGACATGCCATAGGCTACCAGTAAATGAAGGTTCATTAGCAAGATTTACTGTGGCAATAGAAAAAGGTTCAAATTCACAATATGTGTGTTATGGAAAAAGGACTATATGAGCCACCACAAACTTTAGTTTAAATAAAAATCAATGTTTAGGTGTAAAAATCAGGATTGGTGCAAACATTTGTGTTTTGGCTGCACATTAGGCTGGAGCTACTGAAAATGGACTGTTACAGATGACTGAGATTCTTGGAAAAGTCACAAGATTTCAATTATACAGATAACTACGCTTTGACAGTCACCTAGGCCTATATCCTTAAATAGTTCAGACTTACCTCAACGTTTTCTTTTTTCTGTCACATTACTGCCACACAATGGCCTCATTCTGTTTTGTGGCTGTTTATTTACACCATATGGGCTATTGCAGATAAGTTGGGGCATCATTTTTTATATTAAAAAAATGAAAACTAAAGGGGCTTCCAATCACAAGAGCCAATATTTCAATACCAACAACCACTCCTGGTTTTAGCTCCGTCTTCTCACAAAGTGCTGTTCCAATGTTATCAGGCTTCGCAAACTGATATGGTCTATCCATTCTTTGTTTTGAGCCAAGTTTTCTTTTTCATTACAATACAGGTTGTGCGCTAGCTGCAGTAGTAACATGATCTTTCTATTTAACCATGACTTAGTTTGGTCTGAAATCTAATATCACCTTTTCTTCCTAAATAAAGGTCTAATCTTTGTTGCTGAGCCCCCTTTAAATCACTACTGAAGTACCATTGATTTCTCAGCACATATGGCCTCATATTCTGCATCCAGGCTGCAGTCATTTTGTCACGCCTCCCTCTGGGCCTCATGCTGCACGTCAGATATGAAGCTGTGTGGTGCGGGATGTGTGCAATCAGCCATGCACAATGTTACCATCCGTGTCAAATGAGAGGATCATTCAGCAGTAATGCTGCTGAAAACTTGCAGTCATAAACATCTTCACCTAACTCACAACGCGTACTGGGGGGAATTGGGGTTTATCCTTGTGTGTATTAGCAAATACTGTAAATGTCAAGACCGGAAGTGTGACATATTCCTTCAGAGTAAATGCGTTCATGTTATCAGTACTTTGGAAAAACATTTTTGTCGATAAACTTTAAAAAAAATATTAATAATATTTTAAAGTAATTAACTATGCAGTTACATTACATTTTCTTTGAACATATGCTGAAAAATAGAGTTTAACATTAATGTCAGTAGGCTGTGTCATCCCCATGGAAACAGGGAACCCCCGACGTGCGTCACCTTAGCACCAAGGAATTTCATTGCACTCACCTTCCTGTTTTTACTGCCGTCAGCCCCCATTATTAACGTGACGGATCATCAGCACTTTAATCTCAGTGCGACGTCTGCTCCTCATCCAGATACTCGCGTTGCAGCGCGGGACATCACCGTCCCGCAGCCAGTTTCTTACACCGCACTGCACTAAATCTGTTATTTAAGGCTTGGCGAGGCACTATAATATTCCTCAAAATCAATATGGGGGTAATCAGTCTATTCGATGCAATATGCGAAGGATATGGCGACATAAAAACAAGGTAATCCGTAGTATGGGGAATGTCGGCGTAAATCCGCCCACATCTTTAGCGTCCAATAAGGACCAACGTGGTGGAGCTCAGCTCCCTCTGCTGTCGTTATTAGGAATCATCTGTACAGACGAATTTATTTTTCTATCCATCCTGTGAAACTGTGTGGTTTCCACGGGTAAAGGTGCATCAGTAAAAACAATTTAAGTATTGTGTGGCTCTTACTGATGCAGCTTCAAAGATCCTCTGCAAACAATAAGCCAATGCATCATAAAGTTCTGCTGTCTCACAAATCCACAGGACTGAGGGTAAAGCCATGTTGCATAATGGAAAAGCTTTTGTATTTTACTGTATTTGTGTTATGACAGTAAGTCTAGGTAAAAATCTTTTGTTTTAATAACCCACTGAATATATCTAGGTGACAAAGTAAAAACCAGATGGAGACTGCAACATGACAGCGCAAAGTGCCTTTTATTTTGGTTTGACAACATAAAAAGCAAACAGCCATCTGTACTTTTTAACTTCACACATAACTTTGTGGACCATTTCAAGGCAGTTGCTACAAAATAAACCAAACAGCTGAGCTTTAAATAAACAAGTACAAAAGGTTTGTGAATCCACATGGGAGCGTCCAGGCTGAAAAGGAGCATTAGCTACAGCGCCCTAGGCTCAGTCATCCTCGTCAAAGTCCTTCCTGCCCTCAGGAGGTTTGGGTCCCCCGGCTGGTCTGGCCATGATGATCTGAAAGGACACAAAGTGAGACATCAGGGCTTTGGGTCTGGGAATAGGAGCAGCGAGATCCATGCAGCTGTTGGAATACTCCAAAAAAGGGCAGAAATGACCATATGGTTAAGATTTTAGTGAGCTCAAAAAAACAATTAATTTTCAAGGTACACATAGGGTTTTGAATCGCTACACATACCTCTGAAGTCCATTCCTAATAGATATTCAGAACGGTGAAGATGTTGCAAGTAAACAATGACTACAAAGAAAATATATGCTGCACAACTTGGGAAAACTTGTCAGAGTAAACTGAAATACAGTGACCAACAAAAACATCTCATGACAATACTTAAGACAAAGTCCTGACAGACCTCCCCCAGCCTATCTCACTTACTGGTGAGATACATTAATCCTGCACTTTCCTGATGTGAAGCGTTAAGTCCATGCAACATGCGATCACACCATTCACTAGCAGTTCTTAAACTAGCTCAAACAGTGGCACACTCTGTGGTGTTAGACAAACCCTTTAAGTGGCTGAATCTGCTCAATTTGGACTGAACTGAATGTTAGTAATGACAGGCAAAACATTTCACAATTTCAGTGTTTGTGAGCGAGTGAGTTCATCTGCAGTTTTCTTTATTTTTTTCTTGTTAAAATTGCACACACACGTGCCGAGACCCACTGAAAGAAGGTTTACGTGTGTGTATGTCTTCTTAATGATGGGTTTCAAAATGATCAGGCTCTTCATCCCAACCGTCCTTGTCCCAATGGCCTCTCTGCTTGGGAGCCTTGGGTCCCCCTGCAGCTTTAGCCATGATGATCTGGAGCGTACATATATACACAAAGACTAGCATCAAGTGTGTGGACACACTGTCCCCAGGCTACGGCTTTGTGCTGCTGAGGGAACATTAGTCATAGTAATTACACACTTCTTATAACATAAACAGAACATAAATGATAAGGATGAATACTAAGAAGCTTGAAATAACCATTCACCCCCACAAGAGGCAGATCTCCCAAGCATTGTGTAGTCACATCTTTGTGTGCTCCATCCCAGGAAGAAAAGGAATGACAATGGAAGTTCGCATCTTACAGGTAAAATGTTGAAGGTGAATTAAAATCCACAATCAAATATTTCCTGCATCAGGAATTGAAAAAAGTGTCTCCTCTGCACCATTCTAACCAAAGCATAACAGGTTTCTATACTAAAATGAAAACACTTGTTTATATCAAGTCAACGTCACAGACAGACCTCGTCACACTAGATAGAAACACATTAGATGTGTGTTTATGAGGCTCAACACAGCGCAGTATTTTACATCTTTTTGAACCAAAGACAGAAATAAAATGAATCCAGCTTTAAACATTCAAAATAACTCAAATATATATACATTATACATGAAATTTTCAACTTTGAGTCTGATTTTGTTTATAATTCATGTGCCATTTGTGTCATGAGTGTGTTTATGCCCACCTGATCCACTCTCAGCACTGTGATGGCAGCGTTTGTAGCGAGTCTGATGCCCCAGTATTTCACCATGTACGGCTCCACAATGCCAGCCTCCAGCATGTCCTTCACAGCAGGACCCTCTCCCTACAGAAAACATCCCCATCATCAGTGTTTGGATCAGAACACAGAAAAAGAAATCCTTTGATAGGGCCATAACATGGATAAAAAGTAGTTTCCACATATCAATTATGCTTTACTGGTGTGGGGAATTCACACAGTCCACAAACACACGCCAACAACCTCTCTTGCTCAGAGATGTAGCAGAGGAGGATCAGTTTCTCATATTATTAGAGTAACTTATCAAGAGCTACAAGTACTACTTCACATAAAAAAATTGGAATTGCAGTTAGTTTTATCTTTGAAAACTGCAGTAAAAAAGTCGCTAGTATAAATTTTCATAATTATAAATTTCATCAGAGTAAATCCTCTGGCAGGTCAGCTTTGGCGCAGAGGCCATGTTTGATATTCCAGATGTAAAGTAACAGAATTGCTTTTAAAAAAACATGAAGATACAGAAAAAAACTCTATATGAATAAACCTCATCAACTAAATATCCAGATAAAAATAAATGCCACTTTATTGTTTATAAAATAATTTTAAGTTGAATCTTTTCTTGTAACGTAAAAATTGTGTAAAATAAGAGCAAGAAGAGTAAAATCCCACTGAGTCAGTACTGGGACTGCCAATTTCTGGATAACAGAGAAGAAAGGATCAAGATTATGCATAGGGATGTAACAATCTACTCAATCCACAATTTTGACTTGATACATGATTTGGAACTCGCTATACCGACTTATTTAGAAAGAATTTTAAAGAATTGTAGCTATTTAAAGAAATATTCATTTTTTTAAATGTTAACATATGCTTTTTTGTCGTCAAACTGTAATAATTTGACATGATATGGAAATAATATATGAGAAAGTAGCTTAGTAAAAGTAAGTAGTTTAACATGAGCTGATATGTCATAAAAGCTGAGAAAACTCTGGCATGCGCTAGAATGGTCCATAATATAGCTGTATCTTAACATTATGTGGAGAAGTTTAAACAAATTGGGGGAAAAAAGAACTTTCTTGCAAAACAGTTAAAAGGAACTATACCTGATATTATTTTAATCTTTCTAAGAAAAATGGTTTTCTACGTGGTATAGTATGTGGTAAAAGGGGTAATTTCATTACAATTAATGACTCATTGATTGCGCATATGAACGAGTTCAGGGCATTTTAGTTAGCGAAAGTGGCTAGTTTTTTTTAGCATTGGCGTGACGCGCTCTCTCTGCCTGGTTAATTTTTGGAACGTCCAGACTCCGATCAGCCAGTAATATCGTTCCCCTAGTGATCCAGAGTCAAATTATGAAAGTTAAACCCCTTAGCGAAGAAAAAGTGTCATACAAAAGCTAAAAAAAAATAGCCGCTATCGCTAACTAAGCTAGCCGGACGTGAAATCGGGTATAGTCCCTTTAAGCATATAAACAGACTGAACAAGTGACTTAAACACCAGCAAAAAGTGAAGAAGCAGAAAGATGAAGAAAGGTGTCTGGACACTGATGACGGTTTACCTGTCAGAGTCTGTGAAAGTGACTCTTCATGGAAAGCTGTATCTAAGTTCAGTGGCTGGGTATCGAACACACACTCTGACAACACAACAAAAAAGAAAGAGCCGTTATCAGACACAGCTGAACTGTATTTCCATACAGTAAGTTTTCAACAATGCTGATCAATTAAATGTAATAATCAACCTGCATCATTGGTCACTGCTGAGTCGATCTCTTCCATTGAAGGGAAAATTATCTAAAACGGCAAAACAGAAAGATGAGTTCAGTCCATTAGAAAGATTAATTGGAAACTCAGAGTGTAATAACTGCAGGGGTTCTGCTAAATGTAAAGATCGTGTTACACTGTCATGGTAAAATAAAAGCACCATGCCTTCAGAAAGAGCTTTTTAGATATTAATGTAAATGACATTGAATAAATGGATCCATATAAATATTGAGCCTATATATGTGCAATATATATATGCACATATATGGACCATAACGCCGGGGACACACCGCACGCGAAGCGCGCCAACTTTTGCAACGGCGCCAAGTAGAGAGGCTTTTCCGCTTCTCTGCTGTACTTTAAGCTGATAATTACCCAATGTGTGGGTAACTCATAAAATTTTTGTGAATACATGTGAAGATAGTTAGCTGCAGTTTCATGCTAGTTTAATGTTTTTGTTAATTTTTTTTAGTTAACAGACATCCAATGCTAAATTTTGAGTGATTTATTTTGAGTGATTTATTTTGAAAACGATTTTATTTTGAAAGATTTATTTCATGTCCCGGCTTTATTTCCAGGCTGGCTTGACAAAAGCGGACGCGGCTCACGCAGAAAATAGAAGAGACACCAAAACGATCGCTCCATGGCGCACGGCAATTCTGGCGCGGCTCCCAATGTGAAAGACACAAGCTATTAACATGGGCACAGACGTGAAACTGCTGCGCTTCGGCACGCGGTGTGTCTCCAGCGTAACAGAGTGAAATTGTTTTCAAGAAATGTGACATTGCTCTGCAAGTATTTTAACTTAAAAAACAGACATTGGATTCTCAACTTCCTGTCTGGTTCACTGGAGAGTGGCGGCAGCAAAAGGGGCAAGGGGAAGTTAGCATGAGGTGGCTGAATACAGTGCAGCAGACCCCCTCCCACACAGTTTATCAAAATATCTTGGAGGAAATTCTGAACTTTACACCTGTTAGCAATGTTAAACCAAAAAAATGGTGTCATCCCAGGCCATCATCACTTGAATAAAATCAGGTACAGAACAGTTCTGCCAAGTTGTTTACCTTTCCATCCATGTGCTCCCCATCATCCCCCTCAGACAGCATTCTGCGCTTGTGGGGTATTGTAAACACAGGGGAGGCACCAAACCCAGTGGGGCTGTGGAGTTCCAGTTGCAACGATGGCGTCTCAGACTGACTCCTCTGTGGCGTCTTCAGCAATGAGCGCAGCTGCAAGCTCCTACCAGGAGTTGCTGCTCGTGCTGGGGTGCCCCCCTTCTGTAATGGAGTACTGGGGGGCAAGTTCTTATCAAAGAACTCAGGAGAGAGAGGGCCTCCAAAGCGCACCTGCTTCTTTTTCTTTACTGTTGACGCCCTGCTGGATTCTTCTTCTCCTACAAGACAGAAACATCTCAGAGGCATAAATAAGTCCTTCAGTTTTTGCAGCTCATATCAAACACTGTCATGAGCAGACAGAAGACTTAAACACTTATTTAGTCTAGCCGGCTCCCGCTCTGGAAGCAGGTTAGTTTCAATGTAAGAGATGATAAAATGTTAAAGTATTGTCTCCTGATTAATCAATACTTTCAGTAATGAAAAATCATTTAAAAAACAGTACATGGACAAATCCAACTTTATATATAAAGCCCTCTTTATTAAGGATGTAACGATGGTATTGAAATTGCGATACTCAGAGCCTTGATCCTCTCTTGTGGTGTCAGGAGGCAATATCACGAGACTCTCCGAGCACAGCTCAACTGAAGTCACCGTTGGGAGATCCCCTTATTTAGGACTCAAAATATTTGTTATTACCCAGTTTCGTCAGAACTATTTCCGACATGCCAAGAATTACTGTTGATGTGCAAAACTTCATTCATTATGGAAGGGGGGGTTCTGATGAGATCACATATACACTTAACTTATGGTGCAGCAAGGACAGTACAGGAGGAGCCCCAAAGCATCCTGGGAAATATTCCAGTACACCCATCCCCAGGTCCAATTGGTCTAACAGCTTTCTATGAGCGGACCTAGCCCCGGGCCAATCAGAAAACAGCACCACTGCATCAGGCGCAACTTTTAGCGTGGGATCCCTTAGGGCAGTGCAGCTCTGAAAACAGCCCGATGTCATCTTTGATGCACTCAGCGAAATAAATAAAGCAGACACTCTAGTAAATCAAATGTCTTAATTGAAAATGGTAATTTATAGTCATGTTTTCAGCTGTACCTCCCAGTCAGACAGCAAGAAACACATGGAGTATTATTAAAAATCATGGGGACAATGCCATAAGTTGTCCGATGAAACGAGGCACTTGTGTTTAGCAGCAAAGCTAAAACAAGATCTACGTGGATAGATCTTGTTACATATATATATATATATATATATATACATATACATACATATATATATATACACACATATATATACACATATATATACATATATATACATACATACATATATATACATATACATATATATACATACATACATATATATACATATATATACATACACATATATATACATACATACACAT
>JAVQJG010190609.1:0-17058 GCA_036024015.1 Craterocephalus amniculus | reverse complement strand
GGAGGTTAGCCGTAGCAACAGAAACGACGCATGGAAGTATGAAGGCAGCGACGCATGAAGACGCTTGGAACGGACGCCCCAAATTACGTCCGTCAGGGAGCATAAATGGGCCTTAAGAGCGTTCCCCAAGGGAATCCGGAGGTTACGGAAGTTAACCCCATTGACCCCAGAGAAAGAGCGTCACGCCAAAACTGAAAACTAGCCGCTTTCGATAACTAAAATGTTCTGGATTCGTACATATGCACAATCAATGAATCATTCATTTTTATGGACCGACTTTCCCCTTTTACCACACATTACACAGTGTAGAAACCATTTTTCTTAGAAAGATCAAAATAATATCAGGAATAGCTCCTTTAACCCCATTGGCCAAGAAAGAGCGTTACGCCAAATCTAAAAACTAGCTGCTTTCAATAACTAAAACGGCCTGACTTAATATCAGGTATAGCTGCTTTAACGACCATATAAATGAGTAGGTTAGCTCATGGCTTTGATTTTAAGTAGGTTGCCGATTAAAAAAAAATATATATATATAATTACTTTCAGTTTTTGTTTTCAAAAAAGAAACAACAAGATGATCCTTGTGTTTATGTAGAGGTCATTGACTCTTCCACTCTGCAGCACAGCACAGCCTGCAAATGTTCGTGGAGAATGAATAGCATGCGCCGCACCCCTTCCACCTTTTCTCTGCACTGTTTTTTAAACCTCGGCTTAATCTGCTGCTCGAAAAAATTATTTAGTGTGTCAGCTTGAGAAAAATAGTCCTGTCAGCCAGTTTTTCCCCCTTTTCTCTCCAGAGAATGAAAAGAGACTGCTGAGTGTTTCCCGCTGATAGCTTTCATAAGTGATTGTGACTTTCTGTTTGAAGTTGTGATTAATAAGACTTGTTGCAGTTTTAAACATCTGGCTTAGAGCTTTCTGACAGGACTGGACTTTAATCTTCATACCATATCAGCACGTTAAGGGCTGTTATTTATATTTCCTGCCAGGCACAGTATCAACAGGTAAAGCCACATTGTAGTCACAGGCCTGTCGCTAAAATTAAATAATGAAATTTTACGTTCCTACTAACTATGGTGAATAATATGAGCCAAAATGTCCTTCTTGGCGTGCTTCCTGGTATTTTGTCAGGAACATACAGTGAGTTTACGGTTCAGCTTAATATTCAGGAAGTTTTTGTGCCTTAATCAAGCCAATGAGTTGCTAATGAGGAAATTTAAAAGAAAAAAAATACTATTCCTGTGTCTGGGAATGATAAGAGACTTCATGTGTGGAAGGGAGCAAATATGTTTAAATGAAAGGATGAAGATCCTGCAACTTCCTCCATCAAATGGTCAATGTTAAGCCTGCTGCAAGTGTTTGGAGCCACTTGAGCTTTTTTCTGTCTTTTTAAATATCGCCACAAGGCACTGATTATAGAGGATACTTGAGGTTCAGAAATATTAAAATAGATTTTATTCGCAGTCCGATGTCTGAGTTTAGTGCCGTGCCACTGCTACCTCTTTCTGCATCCATAAACTCAGCTAAGATCACGCAAAGAAAGTATAGCAATATTCCTTTCTTACTCTGAGAATGTGTTCAGATGAGATTACACAGACCTTTATTCATCCCTCATGAGAGAAATATATATTTGCGGTAGCAGTTGTTGGGTAGAAACAGTTAGAAATATGTAAAATGCAGCAGGTAGGATGTTGTTTTCCAGTCAATAAAGTGTTCAGTCAGTTGTGACTGCTCCGGTCACACTCCACTTCCTCTTATGATACTTGACTGATTCTGCTCCATTACACCTGGAATTCTCTCAGGAAGATCTCTAAAGAGACCAGAGAGTCACTTACAGTTAGGTAAAGCATGAAGCTGGAGCGAGTGCGTTAGCAGCTAATGCAGATTTGAACCTGTATTTTTAAAAGACAAAACATAAAGATAAATCTCAGCTCTCTAAACCTCGAGATAGATTTAGTTTTCATGCTCAGGGACGAGGCATGCTCATTTGTTTGGGTTTTGAATGATTTATGTGCTCTTTACAGCAGGCCATTGCTCAGTGTTAAGGCCACTGTCGTAGCAGCTGAATATCTAGATGCTGAACTTGCTGTTAACAGTAAATGGCAACCAGGAAGGTTGCTTTTGATCGTCATTATTAAAATAAACTGATGATCATTATCAACTGCCAAAAAAATTCCACAAACTTCTAACAAAAGCATCTCCTAATAGAAATAGATATTGTTTTTTAATTTTTGGGAGTACATGCATAGCAATGTTTAAATAGTAACTTTCTAAGTCTTTCTTGCTATTTTACTTTTAGACTTATTTAGATTTTCTTTTAGGAAGACAGCCCAGATCCAGGACATCGCTTGTTAAATGTGGAACATCTGATTGGTCGCTTCTGAGCACACATATTTGATTAACGGAATAGTTATATTAACAATCCAACATATAAGATATTAGACAAGAGTAATATCTAGAGGTGCAGACTGCTTACTGAGATAATATGGATATTTTGCAAATGTCACTCTTGTTTCAATAGTTGACTGAACAGTTTTGTGTTCTTATCATATGATCTTTATCAGGAAATGCGGTTTGCCAGCTTATCCTTTTTGTCTGTATAAGAAAAAAGTTTGATATTTTGAAAATGAATAATTTTTTAAAGCAGCTCATCTTTCAACACAGCATTCATGAGACAGTCCATGCTGCTGGGCTCCAGTCTGTTTGTGGCCACTACACAAATATTTGTCACAACTGGGATCTGATACTAGAGGTTACACTTTGAGTTTAGGTGTGATGACAATCAACAATGGCACCTGTTCCTTGCATGGTTCACTCGGTACGCTGAACTTCGGTAGATGCTTCATCCATTTACGTAATAAGTAGGGTATTTTTCTAAAGTCCCCAGCTGTTTGTTTTTCTCTCGATAGATTATAAGGAAGTTAATAACTCACTCTTTTTTTATCCCTATCATAAGGAAGTCTAAAGGGAGAGCGGCCTCAGTCACTAGGTCATGTAATCACAGCACAGATTTTGTAGCAATACAGCGACTTCATTTTGATAACACAAAGGGTGCAGCTCCTCCATGACAACATCTAGTCTATCTTCCAACTTGCATTTGAATGAGTGTGATGGAGATTTTATTTGATCTTGACTCATTTAGGTGTTGGCTATGTCTTACCTCAGACACTGCATGCCTGTTTGGGTAATCAGCAATGCATCACGCTGAAAAAACTGTGTTTAAAGATGATGACCAATAGCCAAGGCAAAGATCACGTCTGGTCAACAAATTAAATGATCTGTGCACCTGGTGAAAGAAAATCTTATGGCACACCTTCCTTATCTTACACCAAATATGTGGGATATGCTCTGACTCAAGGTAATTCTGTCTTATAAAACACGTCACCTGTGGAAAAATTAAAAGGTCTAATTAACGTAGGGTAAGAGATGCATTTAAGACAGGCAAGAACACAAAAAAGCGTTGTTGTTTTTTCCAATGGACAGCAAACAGTCCACTGGGAGCAATATGCATAAAGACACCCAAAGATCTAATCCCAGTAAGCATTTGGCGAGAGCAGGAATAAAACTGTACTTTTAACAGAAAGATGAGCGCTCTGTTTTAACCTGCTGTTGTGAGGTGACAGGAAGAGACTGTGCCATAGGGTCACATCTATGTTCATATCCTCATATCTTTACACGAGCATAAGTGAGTGTAGGTGTTTAAATAAAAGGTCAAATTTTAAAGGTCTAGATTTGTGGTAATATCCAGAAAAAAGTTGTGGTTAACTGGTTGGTTAAAATACTGAGTTGTAGTCTAAATGTGTGAATCATTGAAGTTTTCCACATTCATCTTGCCTCAAACTTGAATCAGCCTGTAAAAAAAAAACGTGCCTGCATTCTATTTATCTGAAACAGCTGAAGGGAAACTAGATCATCTCGGTACTTGAATTCTTCAAAAGACAACAAATCACCTGCAACAGGCAGTGATTACTGATAAGATGAACTGGCTCTTTCAAATGCTAAACTTGAATGGCAGTGAAGTACTTTCAGGGGAAAAGAAAGGGAAAAAAAGAGAACAGCACCTTATTTAGTTTTTTTCAACTCCGATACGACTCGTGATGGTTTCTGTACCCTCTACTCTCCCTCAGGAAGGTTTTCACACCTTGTTCACCCCAAAGGTGAAACCTGCTGGTATACAATGGCCTCTTTGAACCCCCCCCTCGCCTTTCTCAGCCCCCCCTTCCCCCCCACTCGGCCCGTTGTCGAGGGCTTGTGCAAACAGCTCTACGTCCAGTGCCACCCCCACATTCAAAAACAAAGGCAGCCTTTACCAGTACGTTCTGCTGACCTTCAGAGGGCAATGTTGTTATAGCTGGGTGCCGCCTGCTGCATCACAGAATTACAACTCTGTATCAGCGGGTCATTACGTTTGTTTGCTCTGGATGAAGGCGTGCGCAGAGGAATGTCAGGTGTTGGGTCAACTTTGCATGAGTATCCTGACATGGTCAACAAGCCAAACATGACAAAGTGAAACTCACACCTGTGCTCTGATGAAACCATTTAGGCCTCTAAGTCTTTTCTACACACTGACAGTCACATGTGCAGATATGATATATACAGTATGTGTGTTTTCACGTGTCACCAGAACAGTTTGTCCTATAGTAAACCTGTCTAGATTTTGCCCCATTGTGACAGAGATTGCACTATAAACTGCTTAGCTCTGACCGTCCACTTCTGTTTACAGTATTGACACACTCCTATTGTTTCGTGTCATACGCCGCTCTGCCTATGCTGTCGTTTGTTTGTGAATATAGACTGTTCTGTATGTGACTGCACAATACCAGTATGTTTCATAGAGATTACTTATTGACAGCTGTTCAAATATTGAAAGGAGATAAGTCATCTGGAAAATATGGGCTGTAAAAATGTACGCAAGGCTGGATGAAAAACTGGTTACGCAGGAGTTTTGGGATCGGTGACTCCCGATGGGGTTTTCTTTCGCAGAAAGATCGTATTGGATCTGTGCTAAAGGGTTTTCCAAAGCTTTCAGCTAACTTTTATAAAGGGACAGTTTAACATGTGGTTGGCTAACGTGCAAAAAGTTAGATGAGAGAAAACCACCGTCATGTCCCTGTAATGAATATGAGGAGACCTTAAGCAGCTTCCCCAGGTTTAAGGAGTAAAAAGAGGAAGAAGCAGCAATCAGGCGCTATCAGAAGGCAACTAAATCATTCACCAGCATGGTAACTAGAGCTGGGCCATATATATAAAGATATCAGATATATCGAGACTTTGTTGCACAACATATATAATATGGGAATATCTTTCATATCGACTTAGCTTGTTTTAAATTGAAAAAAACTCTTTTTTAGTATTTTACACAGCTGTATATTATTTTAATACACATTTACTGCAATTTAAGTCAAATACTTTAACGCACATGTGCTTCTGATCCTTGATAAAAGTGCATGTAGCACTTAAGACCGTAAATTTGAACCGTCTCTTTGTTTACTTGACCAAAAAAATTTATATTGAGATATATATTGTATTTTGTGATTAAGGAAAACATGATCAAGAGATGAAAATTTGTTCATATCCCCCAGCCCTAATGGTAAAACATTACAAAAACATGTTGTAAGGGTTGTTGTCACCATCTTGCAGGGGTTGTTCTGATGGAGATTGCAGAAGCCCATCGAAAGGTCCATAATGAACTCGAAGAGAACGTAAGTAGCCTTAGAAGTCTGTCAATCAAAGTTTGCCACATGTTGATTCAGTAGCTCGCTGAGAATCTCGCTAAACATAAAAAAACACTTATCTAACTGTAACTTATTCACCTGATTATCAGTAAGGTGTGTGTTTCATGTGATGCTTATGTTATGCTTAAGTCATTGGTTTTTGTGTTATGCTCCCTCACACTTCAGCATTGCTTGTGGCTATGTGCATCTTCACCTAAAGCTCAGCTATTGTTACTATGCATGCATACCAGTACACAGCTGGAATAGCAGAAAGGAAAGCAATAAAAGCAAGTATGCTGCAACAGTTACTTGCAGCATACTTGGTGTGTTGGAGCAGAGAAGCAACTAAAACCTGCAGGACGGTGGCCCTTGAGGACTGGAGTTTCAGACCCCTGCCCTGGCTCAACTATTTTATAAATGTACCAAATGTGCTAGATTACTAAAACTGGGACGTTTGCGATAGGGACATCCCCTTTTGTGTTACTTTTCACACATGCAAAAACATTTGTTTCATATACAGAAGCTCCAGTGGAGCTGTCCCAGGTTTGAATCTCAGCACTAAGCCTTTTACTACAAATCATTTCCTGCTTTCTGACCCCCTTTTATGTTTAACTGCTGTCACTGAAGGCCATGCCATCTGTAAATTTTTGTGTGTTCCATGTCTTCCAAATAAAGTTGCATTAGAATGATGAAGTAACGGAAAAACCCTTCAAAACTGTGATAAAACAGATTTATTTTGATGTATGTTTTTTTTCTTAAGTGAGCCTTTATTCATGCCTTTTTCCATTTGACATAAATCAGCTGCAGATGATGCGTAGTTGACGCTGATTTCCTGAAACTCCAGCGTCGAGCCAATATAATTCTTTCCAACAGAAAGTCCATAAAGTGCTGATCATATTTACAACAAGTTTTATGGGTTTTTGTAGCTCACGTGTTAGAAAATCTGACTTTTACTCCGAGGGTCCAAGGTTCAACTTCCTGTTCAGGCACACTGAAACCATTCAGATTGTTCCTTTTTCAATGGTAACATTTGGATCAGGTGTTGGTCCATCAATTCCTGTCTTCTCACCCACATCATTGTGTATAAAAGCACTTAATATATACTTAAAAGTGTGTGTGGATGTGACATGTCATGTTAAAGTGCTTTGATTGGTCAGTTAAGCCTTGAAAAGCACTTTATACATACAGGTAATTTACATAAGTTTTCTTGTCTATTCATCTCTCACATTTATATATTTCATTTAGTTTGCTATGTGTGGAGTATAAAAGGGTATTGCATAATAAAAAGAATAATCTTTGTGGATGGTTTACTTGTTTGCAGCAATCCAGCTGTTATCCATTATTGTAGCGTAACCAAACAGCCAAAGCCATTTGTTGGTTTACTAAACAATGTGACTTTGTAAAAATGTCATCAATAGACCAATGAAGTTAGATCAAGGAGAATTATTGTTATATCTGTATTGCAGTTATGACAACAAGTAAAGCGGTTAAGTTGCATTATGTCAAACGCTGCATTTATCTTTACAAAACAGATCAGATATTACCCTTCTCCTTTCAGGACCTTTCAACTCCATTTCTTTTCTTTTTTTTTAAGCTGATGTCATTGTTACAAGTGAAAGGAATTTTAACAAGAGTGGTGAAGTCCCTCGATCATTCCTGGCTCTTCTGCTTGGTGAAATACTTCAGATACCTATAGTGACATCAACTAAACTGAATTCACAATGGCAACAGTTCAAAAACAACATTCAGTTTTATGTTAGAAAAACTGAATGTTGTCAGACCAACAAGAAATGCTAAAAAGGCTTGTTGGTGTGATGGCATAGTAAATGTGAAAGGCAAGCGTTGTAAATATTTAGCCTTAGTAAGTTGTGAGCCAGTCTAAGTGGGTACAATTCGCATCTTTTTCTATCAGAACCAATCAAATAAGAGCCATGTGTGATGCATCAAATGTCTCTCTGCAGTTCAAGAGATTCCACAGAGATGTTATCGTCGAGCTGGAGAAGAAGACAGAGATGGATGTGAAGTACATGAATGTAAGTGACATCATATTTAGAGGAGCTCAGTTCCCCTTGAGGGTCTTATATCTGAATCGTAGAATTACTTTTGTGTGATGCATCTCATGTGAAATGTTTGCAGGCCACCTTCAAGCGCTATCAGACGGAGCACAAACACAAGCAGGACTCCTTGGAACGCTCTCAGACAGACCTGAAAAAGCTCAGGAGGAAAAGCCAGGCAAAGCACTCATCCAAGTATGATATCAAAGAGAATGAGGTGAGACTGAAACCCAGCAGACATCTTTACCTGCAAACATTTTTTGACAGGGTTTCCAAAACATCAAACATGAAATTGTCCAATGATGCGAAAAGAAAACAGGCGTAAAACAGGCAAGTTTAATGATATTCATACATCAGCATAAAGAGAAGATGCCTCATGGGGCTCCGGTCCGTCTTCCAGTCATGTTTCATAATTATGTGAGAGACAATTTGACGACAGACATCCTGAAATGCCCTTTCACTGAGGGAGACTAAAATCATCACAGGCTAAGATTTTTAAAGCTGTTTGCAGATCGTCATTTTACGTAGAAAACAATATCAACATCAAACAATGACTCACTTTGTGTCGCCACAGACGGCCGGGAACTAAAGGCACACACGCCCAAATCTGTTCAAACAGAAGCATGCATGCAAGCACGCAGTGTCAGAGCTGCTGAGATGCAGGTATTATTGGCTTTAAGATAAAAACGATTTAAAGCAGGAAAGCTCTCCATTTTGGGAACGTGGATGGAGTGAAACTCTGCAGGACAGATTCAGGTTTCAACTTTAGTTCTGGGTTCATGATAACAATACAGCTCAAAGTACAGAGAGGTAGGCCTACAACAAATCAAGGCTCTCTGCAAAACTAAAAGCTCCCTGCAGAGGTAAGAGGGATTGTGATTATAGTTATGTTTCTTTATTAACCCACCTTCCTTTTTCTGGCTTTGTGGGTGCACACATGAGAATGACTTTTTGTCTTTTCTTCACAAATTATGCTGACCCCCTGATGTTTCATACTTGGAAAGAGACAGTTGTAGTAAAAAAATCTAATTGATATGAAAATAAAAGCAACTGAGGCATTTAAAAGAGGAATATTGTCAGAATATTGTTAATTTTGCTTATTAATGAATTACTATATAGCTG
Source organism: Craterocephalus amniculus (assembly GCA_036024015.1). Taxonomy (NCBI): domain Eukaryota; kingdom Metazoa; phylum Chordata; class Actinopteri; order Atheriniformes; family Atherinidae; genus Craterocephalus; species Craterocephalus amniculus. The sequence goes on along the minus strand of JAVQJG010190609.1, from coordinate 8,168 downwards.
CTGTTTATAACATGACATGCACATTAAATCCTTAAACCTTTCCTTAAGTAACTAGGTTTGCTTAAGTTTCTTTGTCAGCCTCAAAAAGCTCGATTTATTTGAGGTATTCCTGCCTTCCTCATTGGACATGCCTAAAAAAACTTCAGAAGGAAGGTGAGGGAAACATTGTAATCAGGTGCTCGGGCAACTTCAGCTGACTGCTTTTGACTCCCAGATCCCCAGATGCATGTGCTCCTCACCCTTCACTAAGGCTGAACCCATTACCTTTCAGCAGGAAAGTAATTTTACATGCTTGCATCCATGATCTCATTCTCTCAGTCTCTACCCGGATTTTATGACCGAGGGTGAGGGTGGAGCTGAGGTGGACCTGTAAATCAAAAAGCTTTGCCTTTTGGCTCACCTCACTCTTCACAACAATGGACCAGTGGTACATCCTCATTTCTGTGGCATCTTAATGCAGCTCGGTTTTAAAGCCGCATCCTGGAATCATATTTCCCCCAAAAAACTGCACATCACATGTTTATTGAGCAGGAATATATTTGAATTTGGAGAAAATAACACAGCTGACAGACCATCATGCTGCATGCATGATTGACAAGAGAAGTAAAAAACAAAAGTGAGGCATTTATTTATAATTATTATTATTTATTTTTTTATTTAGATTGGGAAAAAGCAACATGTTAGCCAGACATAAATTCTCCTTACTGCCTGACAAGTAAAAGAGAAAGAAAGTAAGTAAAAAAATGAGGGAATTTCTTTTTTTTTTCAATTTTTAAAAAGTTTAAAAAACTTTTTTTTTAAATTATGAAACAAAATCCTGTGACATATATGTGACTTGATTTTTTTCTCCCACCTCTTATAAACATAAAGTGACTGTGAAGGTCTCTCCTGGTTTTGTAGCACCTTTGACCCCGGCACACAGGGGAAATACTGTCGCTTGAACTACATGATACTTTATGAATTCTGACTGGTTTGGGACGATGACGATTATCCATAAAAATTCATGAACTATTTACAAGCATACGTGAACAAAGAGCAATTCTCAAAGAGCAAAGAGCAAAGAATATTCTCATAAAACATAATCTTAGAAATCACTGTGCAAACACAGCCGTGCCACTACTCTGTGGAGAAAAGCACACAAACACAACTTTGAAGTTCTAGATTTGCGTGTTGACATTGCTGCGCATGAGTTAGTCTGTTTTATGCTGTTTACACCCCCTCACTGTATGGTTTAAAGTTACAACCTGCTGTCCACCGCCAACAGGCAGTTTTATTTTACGCAGAGATTTTCTTTGTGAATCCTTTTGATGAGACACAGGATGGCCTGTAAACTATGAGGAGTAAGCCCTGTCTTAAGTTAATGACTGTTTTCACAGCTTGATTATGATGATGAATGGGCCGTAAGCCTTGCTTGTTTTCAGAGAATTGTACAAATCCTCAGACTGAGCTATCAGAAAGTGTTTGAGTTTGTGAAGGGGATGTATGTATTTAGATTCCTCTGAAAGGATCCTGTGTGTGTAAAGAGTCCTGCTTTTCTTTATACTTGCGATTGAAACGGCACCTCTTAAAAAAACACGGACACAATAAGTCGTCTTATCTGGGTGGAGCCTGATTGCCGGATCCTGTTTCTCAAGCTGGGCTGAAGCTGGGGGCCCCTCCTCCCTCACACTGGAGATTTTCATTATCTGATAGAAATGACACCGTTGGACTACAAGCTGCTGGCTTTCTAATAATCTTGCGCCGTGCTTGTGTAAGCTGCCAGTAATGAGCTCAGGCCGGACTGTATCGCCCTCCACCTTTCAGTGAAGAGTCTGGGCTGGAAATGGAAAATGAAGAGCCTTGATTCAGCCTCTGAGAAAATGACACCAGCCGGTTGGAGAGGGCCTTTTATTTTTTACAGAGCCCTTAGAGACAGGCTGCTTTTCCATCTCCATGACTACCTGGGGAAAATGGGAGACATACACAAGGGCGAAAAATGAATAGAGGGAAGCTTTAGAAGTGATTTTGAACGGTTTGGTACTCCTTATGCCAGGTTTAGTCTCCCACCTGCATCGTGCGACGGGCAGAATCAGCCTCGACAGGGAAGGTGTTTCTTTCAGCTCACTGATGTGGTTCCTGCTGAGCTAGAATTGATCCAGGAGCAGCAGGAGGCCTGACAAACTTCTCACCGAGTGTCGAGACTTTGATTATGAAGCTCATCAGTGCCTTGATTTGAGGAATTGGCCTGAGAACACAAACATTTAGCTGCTGCCACTGAATTAGCTTTTGCTAAGAGGGGCCAGAGGGAATTCAGTTTTCCTTTTCAACTATATCAGGATGTACAAGCTGCACAATCCTAGTAAGTTGTAGGGTTGGCATAGTGCCCAGAAAAACCAAAGATCAAAGTTTGGACCTGAAATAATGATACATGAGTTCATAGACACTTAGTGACCTTAACAGGTGTGTACAGAAGGCTTGATTTAAAACATAAAAGTAATTATAAAAATTATGAACGAGAAAGAAAATATCGAAGTTAAAAAGATTAATCACGTGGGAAAAATATTTTGAAAAATAACTGAAAATTAAATTGGAAAGAGGAAGTAAAAGAAGCTATATGGAAGGTTAATTTAAAAAAAAACCTATGTACAGTTATAAATCAATAATTTAATTAAAACCAGTCATATTAATACGTAAGTAGGCATGACCATGTACGTTTCATCTTGTTAACTAATAGTTCTATCAATGTCTGTCTTGTTATTGGTGTTATACTAATAGTTTGCTGTCCTCTGCCTCTGTCTACAGTATCTGGAAACCATCTCGTGCCGCCAGATGGACATGCAGAAGTTCATCGCGGACGGCTGCAAAGAGGCTTTACTTGAAGAAAAGAGACGCTTCTGTTTCCTGGCAGACAAACACTGCATGTTTGCCTACCAGTTTGGCAATTTCCACGAGAAAGTAAGCAAGAACAGAGAAGAACTACATTCCCACCTTGCATTATGGATCTTTTCTCATCCTCTATGAATACATACATTGTCTTGTATTTAACAGGCCAAAGAGATTCTGGCTGCAAAGCTCCCCAGCTGGCAGGAAAAATGCAGCGACATCACCAATGTGCCGGACACAGTGGCCACCATGATAGAGGGCCTGTCCACACCTCCGGGACAATCCCCGGTGGTGGAACGCTACAATAGGGTGAGTTTTGCTGTGTCATCAGATTTTGTGTTAATAAAAAGTAAATCTTACTGGAAAATTCTGCTAAAATCTAGAGTTAAAGCATATTAAACTGGGAAAAACTGGAACAATGGACCTGTGAAGGACTGGTGACCTGGCTTTACTGCCTCTATTGCTGGGATAGGCTTCAGCTTCCTGTCGACCCAGAATTAGACTAAGCAGCATAGAAAATGAATGAAAGGAACAATGTTTGTTAAAAAGATTTTTATCTGATTATATCTTGTCTGGTTGGCACGTGCACTTCAGTTAGAGTGCTGATATCTGCTGTTTCAGATGTAAAAGATTATCATCAGCTATGATAAATCTTGCATGCACTGTTGTTGTACCCTGGTTTAGATTTAATTAAGTTTCATCTACAGCTGTGAAGATTGATAAGGACTTCATAGTTTAATATGACATAATGGAACCAAAAAATTTCATAACTTTCAGAAACTAGCACATATTGTTAGTGTATCTGCTCACCCATGCTGTCTTCCTCAGAACAATGTGGGGTCTCTGGTGCCTCCTCCAGCACCACCACTAAAGGCTCAGATCAGTCCACTGGCCAATATGTTTAACCCTGAACCCAGATCTCCGCTGACCTCCTCTTCAGACCATAATTCAGGTACTGCTGGCTTCTCGGAAAAACACAAATAAATGATTCCGTCCTTAAACCTTTAAAGCTCAACCCAGGAAAAACTCTCAAAAAAGTTTAATTTAAAAAAAAACCTGAAGTACTTATTTAATGAAAACGTGGGGGAAAAAAAATTTGTTGGGGGGGGGGGGTATATCTACCATTCATTACCATGTGACAGGTCAAAATTAATGTGGTTCCTTCCTGGCATCCATTAGGGGGAAGAAGAAAAGTTTCATATCATATTCAGCTAAGTTTTGAGCAAAGTTTTTAGCACAAAGTGGTGCAAAATGTTTCAGAAACATATGTATCAAATATGATATGTTTGGCTTTATAGGGTTAAATTACTTTGGCTTCTTTAATGGGACACATCTCTTGGCCATGATTCAGCAAATCTGAATAAGTAGTACATGCATCCTTTTGACAGTGGAAGTAGTGCTGTCTGAGTTAGCGTGTTTGCTTTGACAAATAATCATTTATAAATTAGGGAAACTTAGATCATACTTTTTTCTTTAAATGTCAACCTGTCCCTCTTGTTTTAAATCTTAACAGGTAACAGACAGTAACAATCACATTTCCTTTCTTCCTCCAGACCAGGGCAGTCTTGGAGAGGGCAGTTTGTCCAGATCCACATCCCAGTCATCCGGTCTTAATGTGGGCAGGAAGACCAGAGTCAGGACCATCTTTCCCCACACTGCGGGCAACAACGACACACTCCTCAGCTTTGACGATGGTGACATCATCACTCTGCTCATCCAGGAAGAGAAGGACGGTTGGCTGTACGGAGAGATGGAGAAGACACAGCAGTAAGTTCTCATTTTTCAGTCACAGTAGCCCATTGGTAATTTAACTGGAAAAATGCTCCATTTTCTCAAATTGACTCACAATTTATAGATTTTTATGCATCTCAGTATTTCATGAAGGATTCATTGCTGTATTTGTGTCGTTATAAGTTGCATAATTGGAGCATTTACAGGGCTGAACCTATCAACCACAATGTGAAAAATAGTATATTGCAATGATACAATGCAAAATAAGTTAGTGGAATCACTTGATCACATGCTTGAGTTAAGCTAAATGCAGCTTCAAGAACGTTTTGTTTAACCATTGGTTTTAAAAGTATTTCTTTCTTTTTTATATTTCCTCATGAAATGTTCATTATGCTCTCATGCAAAATAGTAGTTTTAGACCAATACAGTCAGATATAAATGATGCATTATTGCTATTTATTTTTAAGAATGTCTCATTTATCTATGTAGTGTGTAATCACTCACATTTAGGGCTTAAAAACAAACAAGGTTCAAGGGAAATCTGTGATAGAACAAAAAACAGATGTGAAAAAAGTGTTGTGTGAATTATGAGGCATGGTTTCTTGGTTTGGCACTGCTTTGCCACCTTTGCCAGATTTTGTTGCTTTTTAATCATAGTCAGAGCAATGACACACACACACACGCAAACCCCTGAAACTCTGTTGAAAAGATGATGTAAGGGAAGAAGATGATGACCCAAAGCACTCAAATAAATCAACCACAGAGTAGTTGACAAAGACAAATTGTCATGTTTTGGAATGTGCAAGTCTTGGTTTTAACCCAGCTGGGATGCTGTGACATCAGCTGGAGGGATCTCCGCAGATAAGACATTAGAGAAATATTAAAAACCGCACGATGCAAGTCTACATGCAAGCAGGAAATATGGATCAAAGGCTGTTTGAATTATAGGAAGCTGTGCGAGTTTCTATATTAAATGTTCAGTTTCTTATTCAAACCTGAGCCGTGTCTGTGCATCATCACTTGTGATTGCAGCGGATGTTGAGCTTTACGTTATCAGCGATAAGTTCATAGATCCAGATAACTCCAAACGTTTCACAAACTTCTTCTAACAGCAGCTCAAACACTTGCACACCGATGAGATGGAAATGTACTTTTCATTCCAGGAAGAATGTCGTAGCACCGGCCATTTTCACATAACTCATGTGGCAATACTAGTTTCCACCTTTTGTTTTTTTTTCTTTTTAATGTTTCGCTGTGCTCATGCATCATAACTGGAAACGGAGTATGCTAGGTATGTTCAACACCACAACCGTGAAGCTCAATGTCTTCCTCTCAGCAACATCTTTGCACATAAACAAGGGACTTCGGGTTATTTGGTTTTCACTCACCGAGGATAAAATTCTTCATTTCCCATCTTCCTGATGCCTTATAAAGTGTGCTGAAATTTAATACGCATTCATTCAGATTGCTCTCTGCTATTTAGTTCTACTTAATTCTCGTGCCATCAGTTTTGAGAATGTTTATTAAAAGCTTGTCTGGCTTCAATTATGAAGCGGTAGCAGCTTTTAAAATGTGTCATTAATAATCTTCCTCACTAGATCAATTAGGACTCTGCAGCCTGCTTTTTTGTCATTACCACTTAGAAAGAAAAGAACAAAAGCCTTAACCGCTCACAGTAAGCATTTCTGGGTATTGTAGCGGAGTTGATGAAGCCAGTGGAGGTTTTGGGATAAATCCCTCAACATTTTGTTTCTTAGCAACAAATCCAAATGCACTGGCTTGATAAGCCATCTTTTTTTCAGTGTTTGACTTGGAATTGTCTTTCGAGTCTAAGTGGACACAGTTTCTCTGTCTGATGTGTATGTTTTTTTTATCTGATGTCTGCATCTCATGCATATTTTCCAAAGTTATTTTGTTCCATTATGACGCACAAACCGACAACCTGCTGCTTGTATTTAGCATGGAAAATGGAAAAATGCTTTCAAAAATGACTTGCATCATATAAGCAGAATTGTAAATGCTACATTATTACTATGGAAACAAACAGGCTGAAAACCATAGCTGTGTTATATATTTATTCCAGTCATGAAAAGATTTAATTAACTCACCTAATGAGTTTGTGTAGAGCTACATTTTACATATTGATATATTGATATTTAATGTTTTATTTCAGTTTTTTGTGTTTTATTTCCTTTTCTGTGTTTTACTGGTTAATATCCTGTTATATTTGGTTCTGGTACATAAGTAAAGGTGATTTTGACTGATGAGGCAGCCTTTATATGTGTGCTAACTCTGTATTTAATGTGGGGCCTTGGTGTTGCTGTTATTCCCACGGTAGCAATAGATAACTGAACAATAATGTATGGAGCCTTGTATGTAAATAAATGTGTGGTTTGTGTTTCTGTGATCAGACGGGGCTGGTTTCCCTCATCCTACTGCCGACCTTACATTGAGACAGCGATATCAAATAGGTAAGACCACATTTCAGCAAATCGGGGACTGAATCAATGAGTTGTTTTAAAGCGGATGGGTGATGGCTTGGCTTTTCTGTCATGTGCAGCAATCTGAGCACACCGGTGCGGAGGCTGAGCGTTGCCAGTCTGCCAGAGAAGGAAGAGGAGGAGCCTGTACTGCTCCCACCGCCAGACTACAGCGACGATGTCCCATCTAGACCTGTGGTCCACTCAACACCGTCACCACAAAACACGGTCAGTGCCGCAGATTTGACTGAAGAGGCTTTAAAGAATCTGACGGTGGGCTGCACCCTAAGGCCCTGTGTGTGCCGCTATGAAATTACACCTGTTATGTTTCCATGATTTGCGGGAGATCCAATGAGATTCTTAGTGCTACTGATAACGGGCGCAAACAGCCTTTTTTAATTTTGGATTGAGTGGGTGCAAGTGATGCACTGTATAGAAGGAGAGCAAGAAAGGGACAAACAGAGATCAAAATGTTAGCAGAAGAGTTTTTATGTAAAAAATTTGTTCCACAAGTTCAGTCATTGCCTCCCACAGCTCAGGAGAAAATATTCTGAATCGGACTGATGCACATTTGCATCTGAGCCTTTCAGAAGCGCTAAACAAGATTCAAAATCCACCATTAGTTCCACGTTTAGTAAATCATGAAGAACTGATTTTTTTGCATCTACTCTTCCCAGTTTTTTGCACAATCTGGCAGAAATGTCCAGATTGCATATTTGTCCAAGACAAAAGCACCATGTTAATAAATCAGCTGAAGCATGTTTTTGTATCTTATCCATTATTAAGTTTGCGCTTGCTTTAAAAGGCACTAACCTTTCATAAATCAAGGTGGTTTTCTAACTTAAAATATGAATCTATTTTCCCGCTGTTTAAGTTATTATTGCTTTGCCATTCCATCAAATTAACATTTGGCTTTTTTGACATTTTTATGTTACAGCTTAAGTGTAATTTTTTTTTTATATCTGAACAGTTTAGTCTTCTTTAGCACAACTCCAAAAGTCTCAAATGAGGCTGGTAGCCTCGTGAGCCTGAACTGAACAGCAGTGCTTTGACATGCTTAAACATAAACATATATACAGGTAAAGATGAACGTTG